>VZTL01061702.1:229-20473 GCA_013400535.1 Scopus umbretta | reverse complement strand
AATCATCTGATCCTGATATGCTTTAAACTACATGAACTGAGCGGTTTTTCCTTGTGACACAAGTAAACATAAGCCATTGCACTTTCACAGTGAAATGGACTAACAATAGGATGTTAAGGCTGAAACTACATTGAATACTTACGTGTCTGTGGGTATTGTGATAAGATTCAATTTGTAATTCAAAAATGGGCTAGCAATCTCAACATGTTCTTCAGGTTTCTTTACTACAGGCTCTGGAAAAAAACAACTTGTTAAGTACATATTCATAAGAAATATTTAATACTATCATTTTGACAAATAATTTCCATAGGGGATTCATCATCCCTAAATAATTCTATTTTCCAAGTATCACCGCATACACTTGAATGGAAGAAAACAACTATGGGTGGCTTTAGGTGACATGTCATGAAAAAATAAGTGCTTAACACTGATCCTTAGCCTGCAAGGTATTAAAAGTGTGCTATACGTAAGGTTATCAAAGGTAGATCAGAACAACTATGGCAGCACATTCTGTCTTTGCTAATTTCCTCTGTTTCTGATCCCAGTATATTTTGATAGCATGCCTGTAATGCATTCATATTCAAACTATCTCATATCATGCATTTAACTCTATTATGCAGTATAGACAAACCCTAGAACAAGTTGACCCCTAAGACCATGAGTTGTTGCAAAGGGACTAGTCACATACTTTAAAGGTTTAAAAAGAGTTCAGAAGCTTTCATGGCTCTACATCAGAGAGCTTCTGCATTGCTTTGATAACACTCCCTCTTCATTCTCTCTAGTAGAGTAGAGTGCTTTTTTAGATTAAGACACTTCTCAAAGCATTTAAGAAATAATAGGGCTAAGGAGAAGTAATGCAAAACTGGGGGGAAAAAAAAAGAATAACCCTTAGGGAAGTTCTATTGAAATTGGTGGTAAGTTGATGGTAAAAATGGCTCTGAAAATGTTTCTAGTAATTAAAATGTAATTACAAATTTATTTTGGATGTTTGAGTAGACAAACCTTGAGGTTCAGATGTCACAACAGTTTCCTTTTTCTGACGGAAAAGCTTCCAACGAGGAACCGGTGGTGGTTGTGGTAGTGCTACTCGAGGACAGGACCTAGTTCTGGTAATCAGAACAGGATGGCTATATATGTGAGAAAGCCCATATTGCCTCAGCTTCTGTGAAGAATCAGCCTATGAAACATGGAAAGATAATCTGAATGGGGTCAGCTCTTATTTCTCATCATCTCTCTCTCAAAAAAAGAAGAGTATGCACACAAAAGCATCTAACAGCTTGGATAACAAATGAAACAAAAATCATTCACCTGACAACGCTAACATTCTAACTAGGATTTGATATTTAGGAGAAAAAGTGCAATTCAATACTTAGAAGCGTTTACATATATTTTACTTTTCAAAATAGATTAATTACTTCTTTCAACTTATTTATATAACCATATATATAACTTTTAGGTGCTACACAAAACATGTAAGTGAAGCAGAATGAAAGAAAAGAACAGTGACAACATTTTGTTTTAAATAAACATATTTCAAAATACTTTTTCTGAGGAAAAAGTCCTTAGTTGATACTGAATTTAAAAAGTGGCAGAATTCTAAAAGCAACTGGTCTTTTAGATAACTTGTGAAATCTCCATAATGTAATATCATTTTGAACCCATACATCATTAAAGTTAAGCTTTTTATCTGCTGGCTAATTTAGAAAACACATTAAAGGCACTACAGTTGACCCATATACCAAAGCCCTTAGCAATAGACTTAAGAGCAATTTTAGATGTGGACATTGAGTGGTGCTCTTCCCACTAAAATAATAATGGTCCAGTACTTAACATTTTTTCACTACTGAAAGTTCTGTTACAAGATTTGTACATCCTTTTTATTTTAAAAATACATCTTCTTTTGCTTGCTAAATAAATCACCCATAACTTCTTTCTTTAATATGTTCAGCAGCAAGGCACTGATTGCTCTTGCTCATTGTCAAATGTTCCTGAGGTTCTATAATTACAAACTGCAGAGGAGAATGTAGTTGTGGTTACTTAAAGGGAGAGGATCAAATGAAACACATTAAGGTACACAAGCAATATATCAGCCTCATTTGATCTCTGCATTTATACAGATATATTACGAGAGTGGTGACTGAGTACACATATATTCAAACAACTTAAAAATGCAAGCTAAAATGGCCAGGACAATAAAGGATTTTGAAGAAAACCAGCTAGGTGCCGTAAAGGAGAACTTGTCAGCTGCTCAGTAGGAAACACACTTGAATGACTCAACTGTTGATTTTTTTCATTGTATTTGAGCAAACTTAAGACAATTAAATCCAAGCCACATCAGTCCGAGGACATACACACTAGAAAGCCCAGCTAAAAGGGATACTGTAAGAATTCTGGAGGGAAATTCTGGCACAACTGCAGTCAATGACAAAATTTCCACCAAATTTAGGGAGCAACTCTTACCCCAAACATTGAATCCACTCTTCCAAACTTTAATTATTTCTATCAGTGTAGTACTTCTCAGCCCCCAAAGAAAGCTGGAAAACAGGCTTTTTTATCTGAGGCCCACAAGAAATCCACTGTACTTCTATATTTAATTTCTGTCAACTTCCATTTTTCTGTCAGTCTTTACTAAAATACTGGTTTAGACATATAGATTAATCTGCCTCTTCATATTTGGCCTGGCATGCCTCTTCAGTAATCTCTGTACCCTAACAGACTGAAGCCAAGTTTAAGACTCAAGGCCTTAGGTGGCAGGAAAGACATAACCCTATGTCACCATTTCCAGTTTGCTTTTTGATGACTAGTATTGCTTGTTATTAGCAAAGAGACAATATTGTCGGAGACCTTAAATTAATATAAATTAAAATAAAATCACAGAGAACAAACTAGTCTTCAAAACAGCACAAAATACCCAGCACAATTTTAAAAAAGCAAATAGTGCAAGAATTAAAGGGAGTAAAGCATAACACCTGCAAACCGTTTCTGGAAATTTCTTTATTTTATTACGCCTATCACTTTTATGAGAAGGCAGCTTAAATGCTAATGTTCTAAATATGATAAATATGATTTAAATGTACAAAACATTAAATCTAATTAATAATCAACTCAAGAAAGCCTGCTCTGGCATTATAAATAGCTTTCTGTAGAGTATGAGTGACTAAGTGGAAATTTAAGCATTGTTTTTATCCCAGCTGCATGAAGTGCTACACTCTCTCCAGCTGCTTTCACCAGTTACAACACTAATGATAGAAATGGATATAAACATGCTATTTCTTATAGAACAACATCTCAGAAAATGTGTATCAGAGAAATCATTAATTGCAGGCTGAAAAAAAATGAAATTCATGTTTTTCAAGTAGCGCTTAAAATAATTAGTCCTTCCATTCAGAAGTATCTCATCATGATGCATTTTCTAGTCCACATCTAGCCTCTCCCAGGAGACTTCAGCTCCTGGGATCCAGAGGAAGGTGAAGTAAAACAAAAAAATGAGTATGGCTGTGGCAGGAAAATGCATGATCAGAATACAAAAGTACCGAAATACAAATGTAACTGATAGTCATTACCTGATGGCTGTTTCACTATACTAATTTTATTATTTTTACATTTACATTTATTATATTTACAATGTAGTTGCTACAAAATTAAACACCCAAATAATAAAATATGTAATGCTTTCCTGTCCTGAGAGCATAGAATCTTACCATCTGCCCTAATGAAAAAATATCCTCTTCAAACAAATGCAGTGGTATACAGCCAGCATACACGGCCATTTCGGGTTGGGTTGGCATAGAAGAGTCTACAGAAAAAAACATTAACATACTTTAGAATAGGGTAAATAGTAAATAGGTGCTGTTGTACCTCACCCTAAATTATTCTGCTTTCTCTGCCTTATTTTTATTATTCTTTCCTTTTTCTGACTGTTATTTCATTCAAAACAAGAAGTCACTGTAAAATACTCAGAAAAGAAGCCATGGACAGAAAAAATACATTGTTTTAATCCTTGCCTATTTAGACCATCAACAAATTTTGCATATTTTACTTCTTTTACACAAATGAATAACAGAAACTACAACTTAAAAATATAACAGCTCTTGCCATTGCTCTTTTATTTTTCTTTAAACTTTAAAAATACTAGTCACTAGCATGAAGAGCACAATAAATATCATCTGGGTAGATGAAGTAAAAACATACTGATTGGTCAACACTAGCTAAAGGCTTCCCACTAGTGAAAGCAAAATTTGATATGGCCAGCAAAAGGATCAAAAGCTACAGCTCTGGCTACTCCTGCCAATGGATATGAAGACTGAGACAAGTAGTTTTGAGAAACAAGAGTTCTTGTAAACCACGGTTACTGCTTTTACTTCTGTCCTGAAGATGGAAAAATGGAGGTAATGATAGCTGCATCAGAAAGTGCGAGGGGGTGACCCCATAGCTCTTATCCCACATGCCCTACAGAGGCTGGTTTTCCTGTAATTCTGCCATAGGCAAGGCATAAAAGCAGGGGCACGTTCACTTTGTTACCCCTAGAAATCTGTTGCACTAGGCAACCATGCAATTGTCTCATACCTCTACCTGTGAAAGAAGCCATTGTTAACTCCTGAATGATGAAGAGAAACCAAGGCTGTCTAGCTGACAGCTGGTTCACTCATGCTGAAGGAAAATTAAGAGTCTAAAAAATATAATACTAGAAATATAGGTCTGTGGTTTGACCTAACAGTCAGCTCAAAAGGAGGATATCTATTTCTCTCTATTTTTCCTTAGTCATCTAAGAAAGCACGTGAAGACAGGATTTCAGGACACAGGTTGTGACACTCATTTTTCATCAGAATGTTTTGTCTTTGTTCCCCTCAGCTCCACCTCAAATACAGGATAATTGCTTCCTGTGTTTACTGAGCATTCACCTGGAAGTTGCTCTAAGACTAGGTATCTTCTGTGAAATGGAATAAAACAATGCTGTCTGCATACAAAGAAAAAAAGGGAAAGGAAAAGAAAAAGGAAAGGAAAGGAAAAGGCAAGATAGGCAGGCAACTATAAAATACAATCAGACCTAAAATCCATTTATTTAGAAGGTATGCAATATTTTTTTTTCTTAAAGCATTAAGATATCTCCGCATCTTAAATATTTTTCCAGAAATTCAATTACTCATTTAAATATAAGTGGATTGTAAGTCAGAGTTACTTTCCAGTGGATTCTTAATATTTCTCACTACATGCTTGTGATTCCTGTGTTAATCACAGCCCTTGTGTTAGCTGTGGGTTTCAACTTATACAAAAGCAAGGCTATGATCTAGGTTTGATCTCAGATGCTACTGACATATCTGATTTGTTACAAATACAGCAGCAGTAGCTACGATGTACTACACGTTACAGAAGACTACATGCCACAAGGCACGCTGATCTCATTGCATGTGAGAAGTATTTCTCAAATAAAAGTATTTAATCAAATACCAAGTGGAATGTAAAGCTGTCATACTCAGTCCAGATGGGTTGTGAAATAAAACGGCTCCAGGGCAGACAATAAACAGTAATGAACAAATTATTAGAGCATGCAAATGATTAACCAGGCACACCATATTCACTTTAATAATACTATTACAATAGTAGAAGGATTTTGTACATCATGCCAGTACCTTTCAAAAATAATCAACTATTTGATCATTTTTCGCTGTACAAAAAAATGAGAGGGATGTATGCAAATTACTTGCCACCAAGTGTACTGTTAATTAGTGTGAATGCACCATCTAGGGAAACTAGTTAAAACCAATAGCCTTGATAAAATTGTATTATTAGATGAAAAATGTTCTAGCATATGGTACAACAAAACAGTAAGATTCAGCAAAGCCTATTATTTATATCCATCGGGATGGATTTAAAAATTCTGAGGTTCTTTGTTAAAGATTTCTGAATCCTTGTAGCTGTTTATGTTTCACATTTGTGGCTTTGCAAATTCATCTACAGAGAGTGAGTACTACACAATCAGAATAAATGTTTCAGTCCCTGGGAAAAGGGAAAGTATCATTTGAATTGATCCATGTTTTATATATACATATGTGCGCGCGCGCGTGTGTGTTTATTTATATATATCTATCTATATCTCCAGCCACTTAAAAAGAAAGGCCAAGAATGAAAATTGTTGTTTTTAACTGTTCTTAACCATTTTTATTTTTAAAAAATCATAGGTTTGGAAGACTTGCAAAAAATGTTATCACTATATCTTAAGGTTTCTCTTAAACATTTATTTGTCAAACGAGCTGATGCTGAGTTTTAACTTTCCAAAACACTTCAGCTGGCTTTCAATATCTTTCTCATCAGGAGCGCAGCTCATATTTTAACCTTTTTTGTTGTGTTAGGCATGGATTAGCTTTGTGTATTGGAGGGTATGTTTTTAGTCTTCAGAAAAATGACCTATGTGCTTTTCAGAATTGACATAAATATTGCAGAATGATAAAATGCATTTGAAAAACCAGAACAAAATATTGGGCTCTGGTCCCTACTTATACATGAAAACTAATTTGAATAGGCAAAAGGAAAATGAAAATAACTTTACAGTTATGTGTTATGTGTCTCATTGACTCTGATGGTTAACATGCTAGATCTACTTGTATGACTTGAGAAATTTTTAAGCATATAATAAGCTCCCAACACTTCTGTGGCATAGAAAGTGACATAGAAAATATTTATCTCTAATTACAAAACTGGTATCAAGGCACAATGTGACTTGGCAAAAAAAAAATGTCTGGTTTGTAGAACAAACTCCAAAATTCCTACCTAGTGCCCTCTCCAGTGGAATAGTATGCCCTTTCCAGCAGTTCAGAAATCATTAGGAAAATCATTAGTCTAGAAAAATAAATGGGAAGTGGAATGGTGGCTCTTTATAGGAACAAGGGCCCTAATTAGCTCATACCATATCGTCATAAAAACTATGGAATGAATGGACTCCCTAGGTACGAAAGGAGAAACAGTTACTAGAAGAAAAGGCTGATGAGAGGAAAAGTGCAGACTGTGTGCTAAAACAGGCCGATAGGAACAAATGAATTGTCTATAAAAGCTTCCCAAGGACTGGCTGGCTGATAAGCCACAGGACCAAAGAGCTGGTTGCTCTCAGGAAGACCCTTGGCTGATCAGGTGAAAGGCTTGTTATTCCGCTGGATCCACACAATAGGATGAATAGAGAAACAGGTTCAATACTTCAAGGATCCTGCAACTCATATTGTATTTGGGGGGTACAGCAGGCATTGGTCTGAATGCGCAAGTGATTCAGAACTGTATTTATACATTTGTATTGGGTCTGGCTAGGGTGGAGCTAACTTTCTTCACAGCAGCTCGTACGGTTTTGTGTTTTACATATGCGATCAAAACAGTGTTGATAACACATCAGTGTGTCAGATGTTGCTCAGCAGAGCTCACAAAGCATCAAATCATTCTGTTTCCCACTCTGCTGCCCCAGTGAGTAGGTTGGGGTTGGGCAAGAGGTTCAGTCCTTTTCATTCTCTCCCTTATCCCACTGGTGGGGAGTGAGTGAGCAACTGGCGGGGGCAGGGGGCTTAGCTGCCAGACAGCATCAACCCACCACAACATTATAACCCACACAAAATCAGAAGCCTGGAAGAGAAGTTTCCAAACTTAGAAGTAACTGGTATGTCAAATAAACTCAAGGTAATGAATATACAAGGTAATGAATACAATAGGTTTTGCCGTTTTCGAAGTAAAATATAAATGATATCAAGAGTAGTTAAAATATTTATACAGTTTAAATTTATAAATATTTAAATATTTATCACAGAAAGAAGAACAATTCCCTCAAAGTCCTCACACACAGTAGGTAGAGTGAAAACTTGCAGTATGGAAATAAGCACTTTTATTGTGCTGGAAATTAAATACTTTTCAAGACACATTTTAAAAAAAAAAAGAAGCTGTTGCATTCAGTAAAGTCACTGTTACAAAAGTCCCAAGAACAATTCAGGAACTTTTTACAACTACTGCCTCTGGAGTCTGATTTCGGACCTAGCCCTAGTTTCAAATGTTACTTTATGCACAAAAACGGTTCTACTGTCCCGGGTCACTCTCTGCTGACCATCTGTCTCAAAAAGCCTGCAAGCTTTTTCTGTTGTGGCTACAGTCTCACAACAAAAATGCATTTTAATTCAGTATTCTTTCAAACTGCAGTTCTCTTCTTTTTTTTTTTTTGTTTCTTCACAGTATAATAATCTAGAATTTGCTCCATATCTTACAGCCTCTGACTTTACAATATCTACATTTACTTCTATTCGAATTCTTATCAAGTTCATTAGTGAGATATCTACCTCTCACTCTTTTTCAAAACTCTTTTCTGGTTCAGACCTAGGAGAAGAAAGTTCTCTGACCATCGTTACCTGAGCCCTGAACTAATAATCTTTCTAAATAACCTCTTCACAGGCCACCAGCTTTCAGAAAACAGCACACCCTGTGATGTAAATGGCAGAACAAAGATCAAAATGTCATGAGGTTCTTCATACAGGAACTCTGCCTGATGATTTTTAATGCTTTTTCACTCATTTCACACAATTTCTAGAATTCGCCACTTGGATCCTTCTGCTTCTCCTTTGCTTTCTTTTCCCCACAACGTGCTTGAGTACTGGGGCACATTGCTTATATTCATGTGAAATGCCCCATTAATTAATTTTAAGCTATCATGAATGTATCAATACAAAAAAAAAATTCATCAAAATATATTTCCAGCATAAAGGAAAAAAAAAATATTAAACAATTAAATCATGGAGTGAATTTTAATGAATATTTCTGGCCACCCTGCCCCCCCACCCTTCAACAAAGAAGCATTCCTGCTTTTTCCAATCACAATTTACTGAACAAAGTAGATATTGAACAAATAAGTTATAATACAGAATGACAGCTTACCACTAGAACAAATCTTGGTGCTACATGACCGGCCAGCAACTTCCAAATATTCTGCATGGCATTACTTTACATTTGGACAGCAAACACAAATTACTGCAATACTGTTCTTAAAATAAGTTATAGGATTTTACAAACTTCATTACAGACTTCAGTCTGTAATGCAGCCTGTAAAGAATTGCAATTTTTTTAACAAATTAGTATATTTAACCTCCCCCCAATTATGTCCAAAACCAAATAAAAGCAAAGCCCTTTGTTTTACATATATCTTCTATTTGTATTTTAAGCTTCAAAAGAACAGGACTTACTTTCAGTTAAGGCCTGAAGAGAACGTTGGGCTTCTGACATTTGTGAAGACTGAACTGCTAACTTGTTTTTTTCTTTTTCTCCTTCTCTGCTTTTCTTCTTTCCAGTTTCTCTCTGCTCTGCTTTTTCTATTGAGCAAAATAGATTAAATATTTTTCTTTTTCAGACACAAAACTCCAGTCATAAAGTCTCATACTGTGTAAATGTTTTAATGACATTTTAGATAAATTAAAATAAAAAAAATCAACCACAAACTATTCTAGTCAGAAGAGTTGAGATACAATAAAGAACTAATGTAATTCAGTTTAAAAAAATTAAACATAAAAAATAATTCTTAAAATGTAAGAATCTTCGGTCCCACCTTCCAGTTAGTGCACAACTCTCATGTCCCTACTATAATGTTTGGAATTCCTGAATTCCTGGCACTGTGTCAAATATTTTGTTCACGTCCCTGCTCCCATGCATCAGTAACTTCCAAAATAATCTAACATAGATGAGGCATAGGTTCCCAAAGGACATGGAAGAAGAAAGTCTCCCACAGTCAGAACCTTCTTTCAAGCCTTAGAACTTAGACTATAAGGAAAATATATTTCAATTTTAAAAAATCCCAAACATTAATAGAGCATCAGAACACAGCCTGTAGCCTCAGAGTTGAAGAGTACAGAGCTGTATTATAACATAATGCCTCCCTGATTCTTAGCTGTTTCAGTTACTAATAGAATTTCTAAGTCTTAAGCAGGTTTAAATTAACAAAGTTTCCTGGGAATAAATTACAGCATCCTGTTGGATGAATGACAGTGCTGTTCCTAGTGGTTCTATCCCTGTCCATGTCCATTCCAAACTCTGAAATATCTACTGCGCTGGTGGGTGTTTCCTGGTTTTGGCTGGGATAGAGTTAATAGCTGGCATAGTGCTTTGTTTTGGATTTAGGATGAGAACAATGCTGGTAACGCGCTGATGTTTTAATTGTTGCTCAGTAGTGCTGACACCAGTCAAGGACTTTTCAGCTTCCCATGCTCTGCCAGGGGCACAAGAAGCTGGGAGGGGGCACAGGCAGGACAGCTCACCCACCCTGGCCACAGGGCTATTCCATACCATATGGCGTCACGCTCAGGATAGAAACTGGGGGAGTTGGCTGGGGGGGCAGCGATCGCGGCTCAGGGACGGGCTGGGCATTGGTCAGCGGGTGGTGAGCAATTGCACTGTGCATTAAGAAAATGATTTGGACCCTCCAAAGACATTAGAATTGTTATGAAAATGCATCCATGCCTTCAAGTTAAAAACAGCAACTAAGAAAACTCAGTCTTAAATATAAACATTGCAATATAATACACTGGAACAAATAAGTTTCTAAACCTGAGCTTTTTCATTTAAATGTAAATAGGATTAGCAGCTCTTGAAGAAGATTAATACCTATACCTAGTAGCATAAACAGAAAAGTTGCTATAAATAAAAATGCAGGTAGACTTTGGAACATACTCATCAGAACCCTTTGTAGGTAATCACGCTTTGTAACATCCATTATGAAATGTGTAATTTATTGATGGTCAGAGTAGCATTGCCTTTGGGGAAACTGGAACCTTTCTGATTGTTATCCCTCTGCAATGAACCAGTCTTTAGAGAAATGGCTATGACACAGAGCTGAACAAATCTCTGCCATAAAACGAAGCTGTTTTCAAAAAAAAAAAAAGAGACTAATACTGCTTCTAATCAGATCTATAATTAAAACTTTTGAACTTACACCATCGCAACATGTTCAGTGAAACAACAAACCCAAAGAGTTACGTATGGCATAATAAAGACATACAAATTCGAAGCCCAAGGTTATGTTAACTTTATTTATGCTTGGCCTACAAAGATAACGCTACCTAAAATTACAGACCTTTGCCAATTTTATCAGCATTCTCTGCTTTCTCAGGTTTATCAGACTGCTTATTCACAGATGAAACTTCATTTTTTAACTCTGAGACTTTGGCCTCTTTAGGTTTTGTAACTGACTGAGGAATATCAAGTTCTGGAGTTTTCTTATTTGGCAACTTGAATTCTGGCACAATCTCTTTCAAAAAGCCCCAGACTTTGTCCAAGTATGCAGGCCTTTAAAAACAAACACATGTATATGTCAATGATAATAATATTTGCAGGAAGGAGAGAAAGTGTGATTTTCATGTAGATAACTCTATACTACAACTGACAGTCCAACTCTTTAGAAAAGTTACTGGGTTATTTTAGTAACTAAAACACACTTGCCTGATTTTGTGTATCAGCCAATTTGTTAAGAGACAGGTTATGAACAGATCCATAAAGAAAGAGATGGTGGTTAGAAAAGCACGTAAATAAAGCATCCTTTCTAAAGCTTTTTAGTAGATCAAAGATGCAGCAGGGAAATTTGCAGACCGCTTTGCAACTACACCGTATAACAACTTGATTCTGGCTCTGTACATTAAAAGCCTTCCCAAAGGTATTTCTAAACTAGGTTTCCCTAACTGTTTCAGCACAGGTAGTTCCATGCCTCTTCCACTGATTCCACTAGCTACAATAGCTTTTTGATATGACATGACAGCTGCAGCCATACCGGTTCTCCACAGAAACTCAGTGATTCCAGAAATAATCTAAAATTGAATGAATAGTGCCGGGCCATGTATAAGTTTCATGCAAGCTAACTGCATGCAGCCTTTTTCTTAAAAAAAATGAAATAATTGATTCTACAATGAGCTAAAGCCATCTTATACTACTATTGCAAAGACTCTGTGGTATTCGCATTTTCTTATTCCAAAATATAATATATTTGCAGTAAGTGCCAGATCCATGAATACTATTTTTTGCTGTTGCAAATGTAAAACTAACTACATAAAGAAACAAAATTTAGGTTACTTAGATTTCTAAGTCCATGGGCTATATATACACTACTGTAAGACACAAATATACCAAAACCCTAAATTGCAAGTATAGCTTGGGACATGAAAATTGCAGAAATAAGGGCTAAAATAGCCCTTGACTGAACTTACTTAATACAAAAATACTGTTATAAATAAACAATTATACCTAAATAAATTATATATAAACCAGAACTATTTGTTATCTATGTATCCGTTAGAATGTATACCTCAAAAGGCAAAAAAGTTTGATTTTAAAAAAATGCCTAGATATTTAGAGCCTGTATCCTGGTCATTCAGTCAGTAAAAAGAATGTCAAGCTGGAAAAATAGAATGTCTGTTCTTCAAAACCGCAAAAATGGACTTAAACACAGAGGAAACAAGAAAAAAAGTTGTTATAGATTGGAAATACTATTTTTGGTTGGAAATAAATGTATATCAACTGTTCCAATTTAAAAGATGAAAACACTTAAAAGGTGAAATACTAGCTGAAGTTGACTACTTCTAAATTAATGACATATACTTTCTATAGCACATTCGGATAGAAAGTTACTATTATTACTTGCAGACATTTTGTATCTGTATACTAGGCAAAACATAGATTTCTCTAACCTTATTCTCACCAGAATGTTTAATACTAATTAAAACTAATTTAATTTTATAAAGAATAAGTATCAGCTTAACATGATAAGTAGCTTTACAAGCAACCATATGACCTACAAAGAAAAACACAATAAAATTGCATTCCTTGAAGGCACATTTCTCAAGTGCCAGAAATAAAAAACATAGACTTCCCCAAACTGATGCTGAAGGACTTTTGGGGCTCAGCTTTATTTTTCATAATGCCTTACAGAATTAGATATTAAACAACTAATATGTAAATTGTTTAACAGAAGAGCTTACTGGAGAGGAATAACTTCTGGTATCCATCCAGTCAGTGTTTGTAGAACTGTAAATTCCTCCAGCTCTCTTTTTCCAGTTTCATGTATACTGTAAGACAAAAACAGACATCATACAGAATTATAATATAACCAACTCACAGTAAATCTGTAGTCTACATTGCTTTCTGTAGGAGCAAGACCATACACAAACAGAACAGCTTGCTGAAAAGCAAGTTGTTACTTGCAATTTTAGGAGTTTCCCTATCCACTGCTGACTACTAGCCTACAAAGTCAAATTTGCTTTTATGCCTTTGCATCAGGCCCATTATTTTAGTGTTCCCTCCGGTACAATGGCACAGTTTTGAGTTTGTTACCAAGCGTACTATGTATACTTTCATACAGTAAAGTCTCTGTTTGCAGGGTTGGAGATGTGCGTTTGAAATCCCACTTGCTAGAGGAGGGATGTGAATCTACAACTTCCATTTCCTGAGCAGCTGCTCTAACTCCCAGGTTATTATGCACAAGTTGGCTGTATTTCCAGTATATCACACTCCACTCTTTCAAATTGATACAGTCTCCTACTCCTGGGAGAGATTTCCACCTATAGATCCTGAGAGGACCAAGGCTAAAGCACTTCGCCATGACAAAACCTTGTCCTCTGGAGAAACACAGTATTTCAAACATGTTCCTGCTAACAGAGTTTCCCAATGGGCAGCTCTAGGCAATTCCCTGGCCTGTGCAGAAGTACTTTAGAACACTCTTCTGACAAACATAACTTGGTGTGACCAGAACAGGGAAGCTTGACTACCCAGATCAGTGTTTTGAATTATTTTCTGAAGCTTAGTCATTTTAACACTTGGTGTTCACTGCTCTTCTCATAGGAAACTGTGGCCAT
This sequence comes from Scopus umbretta, assembly GCA_013400535.1. Classification (NCBI taxonomy): domain Eukaryota; kingdom Metazoa; phylum Chordata; class Aves; order Pelecaniformes; family Scopidae; genus Scopus; species Scopus umbretta. The sequence continues at coordinate 6,626 of VZTL01061702.1, read as the reverse complement.
AATTGTCAATTGTTTGCACCTTCTACTTTCCAGGTCAGTTTTAGGGAAGTGGATCACCATACAGCCCACAATAGCAGAACTGTAGCAAAAACATCAAAAGTAGCTTACAGTACTCTATTTTCAATACTGGTTAAATCAATACTGGTTAAGGCTGATAATTAAAACTTCATTAAAACTTATTGGACATTTTCTTTTGGCAGAAAACCACATGTGAAGCTTTTCAGGAATAAGGGCAAACAGATGAACAGGGAGACTACTCCAGTTTCTTTGCAGAGTGTTTTGTGCATGAATATGCAAACACACATTTAAAAAGGAAACACTGCATCTTCTGTAGCTACAGGGGACTTTGCTTTACTGATTTACTGTGTCACCTTTCCGAAAAGTGTATATTTGTCATTATAAATTTTTTAGCAAAATACATTTCCCATTATACTAAAACAATTCTTTGCAAATTCCATGTGACTTCACAAAACAAACTGAGCTGCCTAAACGTACCTAGTATTTGCCAGCTTAATGATAGCTTTGGACAGCAGCATTGGCCAAAGTTCAATTTGACAGGTTGTAGCTGGCAGTAACAAATTATCCTCTTCATTGAAAGGCATAGTGTCATCCACAATGATCTTTCTCCAGCACCCCTATGACAAAGGGAGGGGGAGGAAAAAAGAAAAAAAACACTGAGTTTGTGGGCTGGAAACAGAACATGTATGTAAGAGAACTTTTAATGCTTTCCCAAGAACCCAGTTCTACTGTAATTCGATTTACATTACAGATGGCTTTAAAAGAAGTTCTCATGTAGTATCTGAGAAGCATGGAAACAGTATTTATAGCATTTTAATACTGCTCTGACATTTATTTCAGAGATTAATCTAATTGCAGCTATTTCCAAATATATTTCCTCTCATATGTGTAGTCCATCATGTGCATGCACTCATTGCTGTTTCTTCAGCTGCCATGACAGATGCCTAAGAAACAGTAATGATTAAAAAAAGGCTAAACTAAGATAGCAGTTTGGCAAAAGCCTCTTTAAGCTCTTAGTCTGGAAAATATTTGCAATGTAAGCAGTCCCCCTTGCTTCCCAAGAACTACCTGGGGATGCTGGCTGCAGTGGTTAGTGTCCTGGAAAGCATTAAGATTGCATCTTGCAAAACACTATAGGAAACAACACAAAATGACCGAATGTAATAGATATCCGTATTTGCAGGATAAGAAACAAACAGGTAAGACAAGATATTGATGTCTCCAATACCAGATATTTCATTAGCAAATTGAGATAGTATCTCACAAAATAATCTTGCCTACCGTTCTCCAAAACAGTCTCTGTCCTAGTGATAAACACATAATAGAGAGGCAAAGGAATTAGTGGGGCAACAGCAAGTACTTCTGTTAAATCGCCCGCAAAATGACAAAGACTGACCAAATCGGTAAAATGTTCACCATACATTATCGGACAGGGCAAAATTACTGCTCTCTGCTTCTAACTGAACTGGGGCTTCCAACTGAAATGCCCGTCAATTAACTCTGAGTTTTAGCAGTTTCAGAAGAAAATAAATTTAGGCCATAAAGCAAAGATACCCAAAAAGAATAAAACAGGCTAATATTTTTGTAGGATAAAAACTATTTGCTGACAGCCAAAACTAAATTTTTAAAATTTCACAAATTTGAAAAGGACCTAGTAAGTGAAATGATCACATATTCATCTCTTCTTTCAGTCTTTGCTGAAGTTTAATAAAGAGAGCAGTACAAGTTGAAAAGTAAAGGAAAAGATTGCGGATGTATCTGGTTTTCTATAGCTCAGGACTTTTTTTAATTCAGAGTAGTAATTCTGTGCATGTAATTCTTAAAAGACAACAGTATTTTTTGCATATGTAGCACAATTAAAAATATTTTTCTCCTCACCAATTGCTCACCTTTTATATTTAATAAATAATATCACAATTATTTTACACCAGCGCTAACCTTTCTATAGCATTTCACTATCAACTCTAAAAACAATTATGCTGGTTTAAGGAGATAAAAGACCAAGAGAAAGGAACAAAAATATGTGGGGCTGAAGATTTATGGATAGAAAATAAATCTATAGGTGAGAAAAAGTGGAAGTGAAGAAACAAATTCAATAAACCTCAGGAATGCAAAGTGAAAACAGGATGTGGGAAAGAATATTGAGCCAATGTGAAAAACTATTATCCACAGGTTTGATCTGGTAGGCGACAATCCCCTAAGGACTCAATACAGCATTTTACTGAAACCAGTTCATTAGTCTTCCACTGTGCTTTCTCTCCCTTTTCATTTAATTTTCCACTTTCTTCTATGAAATGTTTCTCCTCTATCTGTACTGGTACTTGTCTTTTTTCATTTGCACATTTTCTTTAATCTTCCACCATTTCACCCTCTTTTTTTAAACCCATTTTTCTTTCTGTATATACATATATTTCTGTATCTAAATATATATATACACACAGCTGTACCACCAGAGGAAAAGGAATGAAATAAACCCAAAGGCCCAAAACAAAACAAAAGTGACAAAGAAACTAAAACACCCTGAAAACTCTTATAGATGTTTTAAAATGTAGTCTTTTATCACATGAATACACAAACTTTGCAGCATTAAATTCACACACAGAATAATGTCCTCTGCTGAGGAACCTGGGCAACATCATTTCTGCCTTCTCAAACTCATGCAGCTCTTATTCCCTATATGAATATAAGTTATTCCATATGTGAAGGCAGTAGTAAGAGATGAGGAAAGCACAGGCATGTAAATCAGCTAAGTGCTCTGCCTTACAGGAAAGTTAAGAGATTCTTCCAGTTTTAGTTGCTTTCCTATTTCTTCCTCAGTGCTGGCTAGCTGACACGTATCAATAGCAAACTGCATGAAACTTCCCTTTAAAACATCTTATTTGATCTGTATTGTATTAGAACTCTAAGTTTTCCTTAATACAAATACATGGCATAGGATTATTTAAAAATAAAATTAATATGCTCAGAGTTTTATCCCCCCTCAAGAGACATGTATCAAACTGCAACATGCATAAGCGCAGGCATTCAAAAGCTCTCCCTGGCTTTGTTTGCATTTATGTTAATTCCAAAACATGGATGGATTTATAAACAATTTAACAGGGTGATGGAGAAGTGAAATAAATCCCTCCTTACTTTATTCACAGGAATTTTTTATACTATAACCGCTAGAGTAATGGATTCCAGCATCGAATAGAATATTATCAATTTTCCAAGAGTCATGGAAGTGTTTGAGTAATTATTTTGTACTTGTAACTGTAGATATTTCTGAAAAAACTCTGTGCTGAGGTGTTTCTAAGTGATGTGCTGCCTGCAACTGCGAAGCTCACTCCACACCTCCAACATGGAACCTTGTGCAGCTTATCCATCTGAGGCACTGAGCTGCTGCTGTTCCTCTCCAGGAGCATTATCTGCTGCAGATGCGATGCAAGTTCCTTTACTTTCAAGTTCTAAAAACATTGTGAGATATGCAAAGTTTACGTCCTCTCATTTTGTAGAGCAACACTAATTATCTCAAATAATGGTAAATTGGAGACTTGCCATGAGGACCATTAGGAAAACAAAATCTCTTCACTCTTCACCAAAATATGTATATATATTCTCCTCCTCTCCTCTGGTATACTTTTCTGTCTCCTACTGTTATGCACTTAAGCGTGTTGTCCTTGAGTATTCTGACCTGCACTCTTACATTCCATCTTCCAAATCCCTCCATTAACCACATCAGCCCTTTTCATAAACACAGCCCTACACATAACCTCTTTCTCCCCAAATTTGAGTTTCCTTCTTATACTTTTTGTTGCTCTTTCTTTTGACTGCTTCTATTGTCTGAGAATATCCTCTCAAGAGACCTCTATTTTTTATTTTATTTTTTTACCATGGGTTAAAAACTCTCCAGGTTGTTCTTTCCGGATTCTCCTCTTCTCCTCTTGCATTTCCTTCAGTCTTTGGTGGTTCCTTTTTACTGTATGAGGGTTTTTTCCATACATATATATAAATAACATATTCTCCCAGAGAGCAAAATGAGCAATTTTTTTAATTACTTCATCATATTTTAAGGATATGAAGTAATGCTGAATATACCATTTCCCTCAAAAATTCTGTTAATAATTAATCGCTTGTTCTTCTAATTAATTACACCATATTTTGGATTGAATTTACTTGAATTCAAATTCCAGCTATTGGACCTTTTTGTATTTCACTAAGAAGTTCTCCACTAGGATTATCTTCTTTTTCATTTGTAACTAACTATATGCAATGCCTTTGCAACCTCTATTAAGCTGGAAGAGACCCAAGTTAAACACATGACAGTCTAAAGTCCAAATGATGCTGGAAGTTTGGACAAGAATCCAGGTGTCACCCTTTGTTTTTTGGTCCCATGATGTACATTTCTGCACAGCAGTCAAAGCCATAGTCATGGAACTTTCCTTGCAGAAACTGTGAGTTTTGGTCCTTAACAACTGAGAAGGAAAGGATATTCAGTTCTTCCACTCCTTCATGAGTGCTCTAACCATCACATTTTATGCAAAAGGAGAGGTGGCAGCCATCTGATAAAAGATATGAACTCTCTTTAACTTTTCATGCACTCTCAGAGAATAATCTAGTGCTTGGTACCTGCATAAACAGATGCACCTAATACAAAGCCCTAAGTCAGCTGCTTAATCTCCAGGAAAAACTCTCAGAAACTCTGAATGTTTGTTTGACTAATTCTGATAGCTCCTCACTCAGTATGTGAGACAACATAATCACCCTTGGAAAAAAAACAGACCTATCCCTATTGACAATAACAGACCACTTCACCACCTAAATTAATCTACTTAAATTCTACTGCTGGAGACAGTTGGTGTGGTGATGCCTAAAGCAGGTATCTCAAGCAGGCACTCTGAATATGTCCATAGCTTACCTGGATTTACTGATATGAAAATATTTAATTTGAGCAGCTGAAGCCTCTAAGCCTGCTTTGTGAGAGATGGTTATGTTCGTTCAATTCACGTTGTGCCAAGGAACAGATATATCTCTTTCAGCCTTCCGATGAACAGAAGTAATATTCATTGAATAACTGCTTGTGGGTGGTTTTTTTCTTAACGTTGCTGTTTATGTTTTTATTATCAGCAATTTGCGAAAGCTTGGGTTTAAATACTGTATATCAATACTATTAGCAACTTAAATTTAATTAGTACATTTGGCCTGCTTAATCATCTGTCTGCATTTTCTTAGTTGTTCGCTTGTATTCATGAGCATTGATTTTCTTTTTTTTTTTTTCCAAAAGCTTTTGCACATTCTTTTTTAGGTTTTGTTTCCTTTTTTAAGTATAACTTTTTCTGTTTCCATGAATTATATCTTTTTAGAAGTCCAAGGGGATGCCTTTCAGTTTTCATTAACACTTCCAGCTTTATGTTTCCAACTGACTGTATCAAAAATATTTTCAAGTTTGGGCCACTGGAAGTTTAATAGGGTCAACTACACATCTTAGTTTTTTGCGACATATTTTGTTTGCAGAAGACAAATGTAACCAGAATAACCCTAGTAACACAGACAACTTCTAACTTTCAGGTCAGTGATTATTACGTTATTTATTAGTACAAGGTTCAATATTAAATTAAGTGTTCCCTGTTGACTGTAAAATGCGTTAAGTTATTGTCTGTTATCTTTAGAAACTCTGTGGGATGTTTTGGTTTTACCAGTACATCTTCAGTAAATGGTCCTCTCACTGGAAGTCTTTAATCACCTTTAAATACAGTTGGATACAAATAGCTCTGTAAAGTCAGCCAACTGAGTTACTTAAACAATACAAAACATTCTTAATCCTAATACTCCAGAGGTGTGGGCCACTTGTCTGACTCCACTAAATATTTGCATCAAACCTCCATATTGGATCATTCACTACACAGGAACGGAAATATTTTGCGTATTATCTCAAAATAATTAATGCATGCACAAAAAAAATCAGCAGATGAAATTAAGACTGAAACAAAAATGGGGTAAAAGTTACTGAGTGGGAATTTAAATCATACAGTTTATAGTGCAGTGCAAACCTTACAATCAGTCTTCATTATTTTTCTCCCTAGCAAAAATGAAATGAACCATACCTTCTTATTTAGTAAAAGCCAAACAACATTGAGAATTCAAGTGGTGAAGAGGAATTTCCATTCAGGTAGCACACACATATGATGCTTAGTATGGTCATAACGTTTTGAGACACAGACTAAAAAAAATCCAAAAATATTAACAAGAAGTACTTTCATAAAATGAAAAGGTGTGAGAAAGAAATAAAAGAAAGAAAATTTCTATAAATGTGCCACATTAAAAACATTTTACATCAGACTATAAGAGGATGTGATTTAGAAATCAAACCCTGTAAAATAGGATATCAAGTATCACATGC
>VZTL01061697.1:0-13083 GCA_013400535.1 Scopus umbretta | reverse complement strand
CCTAAATGAGAAGTGATAACATGGCTTTGTACTTCCCAGTGTAAGCAGTCGGTCCTAAAGCTCACTCATTTAGCCCAGCAGGTGAGAGGGGAGACAATCCCAAAGAAAGCTCCTGGCACTGCTCCACTACCCCGAGCTCCTCTCTAGGCCCTCTGAGTGTTCACACTAGCTTTTGTCTCTCAAGAGTTCACGTACTGCTCCAGGTGGATGTTTCCCAAATAGGACTGTCCAGACAGCGACATGGGTAGGTAAGGAGCAAGTCTTTGCATGGGTGTGATAAGGAGCAACAGACCTAATCTTTTTATTCCATGTTCCAAATAAAATATACATGGCCATTCAGGTCTCCAGGATAATTGCTGATTTCAGTGAAGTCTTGGTTAGGATTTTTCAAATTACATGCCATAACCTATTTCTGTTATTGGAGTAAATTCTGAAAAGCTTTTAGATTTCAGCAGGACAAAGCTGTCTATCACTGAACATTATGGCAATCTACCCATTGCAAACGTTATTGCAGGATGTTCAGTCACATCTTTCCTTAATTGCTTTAAATCTCTGGATGTCTTCAGTCCCACCCTGGAGAATTTACTGCTGATTCACATTTCTTCCATTTTCCATTTTGACCTCTCAGACTCTGGCATATATTGTAACTTTGTTACTTGGAAAATAATAGGTATTTCCCTGGTATATCTGTGATTGACTTTAGCAAATGTTTTGTCAGAATTAGCATGAGAACAGAAAAATTGCCGTATCTAAATAATGCAACCAGTTGCCTCTGCTCAAACCTCTTTAGCATCTGGGAGTAAAATATGTCTCTGTGTAATCTGTTTCCCATTGCGGTTTTAAAGGTCTGCAACATTTTTATAGGCTCAAGGACCAAAGTAACTCAAGACTAAACTGTGTTGGCTCACCCTGGAGTAACCTCTATAAATGACAAACAAATCAGCATTTCACAGTTAAAAAACAACACCAAGTGTTCTACAAAATGCCCCAGAAGTTTACTGCTGTGATGCTAACAATGCTAGACATTAAGGCAAGGAATTTCCTTTTTGCATTTCAAGAGAAAAGGCACCACAGCTGTTTCTCAGTGGATTCCCAGCCAAGTTGAAAAGGTCACTGACCCAGTCATGATGTTACACCAAATACTGTGAATGGTGACTCCCCCAACAAGCATTTCTCCAGAGGACTATTCAATAATAATTTTCACCCCACAAAGAAGCTATTTATCAAGTGCACCTCTTGCACTAAAGCCTCACCTAAAAAGGGTGGCAAGAGTCTTTGCTTTTCTACTGGTTGAACTATCTGCAGCAAATGTTTGTTAACAGACCAGTAGGAATAGGGAAAATATATTCCTGAAAATTATGTGCATTACCTTTAAGTAATGGGGAGTGTTAAAGATTAAGAGAAAATACTATCTTAGCCTCAACACTCTATGTGTATAGACACTGTATAACCTATAGTGTGCTTGATTAGAAACTGCAAGGGTAGTAATTTCATATTCCTGGCAAAACATCAAAGTTACTACATAGTCTAAACAGGAAAGGCTCAAGCCAGGGGCTGGAGGAGCTTTGATGCTGTCACTCACATGATAGGGCAGTAATGGAGCCTCCATAAGAGAACATGTGGGCAAAAACCCTTGTGTAGGTCACCTTCTCCACTCCAGTGGGGTGGGAGCTGCACCAGGTAACCCAGGCAGCATTCTCATTTCCAAGATGCTGGGGAAAACTGAAGGCCAGGAAAGGTCTGAGCAGCAGGGGAAAAGTTAGTGGAACAGCCTATTCCATTTGCACAGGCATCCCCCATCTGCGCTGGACTGTCACCAGCAGGACCCCACAGAGAAGTGGCTTAACTGGGAGCAGAAGCACCCAGGAAGCAGTGCTGGGAGCTGACAGGAGAGGACAACCAGGCTAATACCTCCTTCAACAGGAGAGTGAAGAAAAGCAGTCGTGCAGTTATTTCTCCTTGTATAATAGGCAGTGAGAAAATGTGACTCTATTGTTCACAGAATTAATATTTCCCAACAGGTTTTCCCTTTGGAGCATGTATTTGTTTACACAGCCTGCATTTTGAAGGGTTAAATTATCGCATCCCTGGTGGGCATTTACAGCCATGCATAAGATTACTTGGTGCCTGTTCTTAGCTGTATGGTTAGATTCAAGCTGTTCAAGCCATTTAACATTACCTCATGCTTATCTTTAACTATTGCATATGATAATTTCTACTTCTGCAACACTGGTCCTCCATATACAGAGGCACAGTGATTTTTTAGGGTGCAGTGGCAGGTGGGCAATCAGGCATGTTTCATAACTCACTGCAATATGCCAGTGTGCATAGAAGAGAGAGAAAACAGTCACCTTCATAAAAGAATGGCTGGTTCTGGAAAGGATAGGGCCTAACTGACCATGTTGTCATTGATAATAGCAAAGCAAAACAGCCATTAAAATGTCCACATTTGCACACAGGGAGGGAAGCAAAATGTAAACCAAACTATATTTGCTGTCTTTAAGGGCTATTTCCAAATGTTCCCTCTCTGCTGCAAACTAAACAAACCTTGTGTACCTTTACACTTATTTCAGGTGTTCAGTGAGGAGCTTTTATTTCAAGTACATTCGCATTGACTCTTTCCTTACTCAGATTACAAAAGATTTGCAGGAGGAAGTGTGTGTTAGTAAACAGAATACCAAAAGCAAAAAGAAAAGAAGTACTTCTGTGTCATTACATCTGTCCTTCCTCTGTGTCCAAGGCACCTAGCTTGCCCAGAACACAGCTTTATGGGACAGATGGCAATTTTCATCATCTTTCTCATTTCTGATGAACGAAGAAAGGCAGAAAGGAATTTGTCTGCAAAATTTTCACATTAGAAACCCAGGCTTTCTTTTCCTCTGTAAACACTGTTATAGAGGTGGAAATTCAGTGAGGGCACACTACAAAGACAGGATTGAAAAAAAAGATCTGGAGAGATGTTTGAAGGGAAACATGTCTCTAAGACTTAGCTGACTATGAATCTAAATCTCATTTTTGACAGGTCTTGGGAATTCAGAATTTGTTTATGCTGCCCACTGCAGTGCTGAGCAGAGATGCCAAAATAGGTATCAGCAGTCTGTCTGGGTACCAAATGTGATAAACACAAACACACCTATGCGGATCTTCTCAGACCAATGCAGAGTAGAGACAGAAGACTTCATGCCTGTGCACGCCTGTCTGTGTAAAGACAAACCAAATGACTTAAGAGCTTCCAACATGATATCCTTCATTTCTGGAAAGCACTATGTATAGATACATGCATATACACAGAAAATGTCCAGTAACTCATAAAGCTCTGAAGAAAAAGCATTGTTGTTAATATTTAGGTTGTTCGCTTAATAACTCGGGTAGAAAATAATGGAAGAAAAACCATCCACATAGAAAAAAAAAGTTAAAACCAAACCGAAATACACTTTCAGGACCTTATTATGTATGTCAGAAAAAACAACTCACAATTCCAATGGAGGAAAAAAAAAATAATTTCATGTCATTTAAGTGACTAACTTGCCACTTTGTGAAATTGGATTTTTTTCTGTTTGCTAGCTGCCCTCCTTTCTCAGGTACTTAACTTTTCTAAAGTTTACCTTTCCCACAGTTTGACTATTAATAAACCTTTCTTAGTTACTGATTAGGAGCCACTTTGTCGTCATTCATGTTTCTGGATTTGAAGCTGTGAATTGAAAAGGAATCTGTATAGATAATTGCTATCATGTTTTACTCCATTCTAAGAACTAATTAAAGAAGGAAAGACCACTAGATTACTCTGTTGTTTGTGGGGTTTTTTTAATTTTGTGTGCTATAGAGAATAACAATGGAAAAGAAATATGTCACATTGTGAGAAATAGCAGGATCAATTGCCTTTTCTTTCAGACGGAATAAAATTTTGGAATAAACACAGTCACTTTTCAAAAATATTCCTGCTAAACAGGGAAAATAAGTTTTGTGATTAGCAGTCTCACTTCCAACACTGATATTTCCAATTAATGCATTCTTGTAAGCTGTAGGAGTGCAGCTGCCCTTTTTCTGCTTCCAGGGTTTAAAATGACTGAAAAGACTTTGAAAGAGCCCATCTCTGTTATAACATTTCTGGTGGTGGAGGAGAGACAAACCCAGAGACTTCAGTGGAGTTACCTAGGGCTTTAAAAGGAGGTAATTGACCACAGTCTGGCAGTGCATACTGTCACTCAGTCCTGCAAAAAGGGAAAGTCAAAGAAAACTGGCCAGAATTTTTGACAAAGTAGGTTCTTGTGAGAAAAGGCAGCTCCAATAGACTTCCAGCAAGCCCTGAGCAGATTTCAGGTTTCACCTCATGAAGCTTATGTCTGTGCAGGATGTGTGCTGCAGAGCAGCTTCACCATTATGGTCATGTAAAATGCAGTGATAACCAAGCTAGCTGGAAAGACGATGGCTCTGATACTCAAAGCAGCTTGCCTGCAGCAGCACCCGGGTTATTAACTGTCCAGCTTGGAGCTCAGTGCTACCATCTGCCATGTGACCACGCCTCTAAAGATGTTAGAGAGCCTAAGCCTCTGTGCAACAGGCAAAGGATATTGCAGGGCTTCCAGTGTCTACAGCTCTGAAATAACCTTGCTATGGGAGCTGTTGAAATCTGGGATCAATAGGAGTCCTAAAACTTCCATGTTTCTTGTCTGGAGCCATCAGATGAGAAATCTTCCCATCTGTAGGAATCTTGGCTGAGCTGGGTCATTTGAGACTAGGGAATTCCAAGTTAAGACTCCTTTCAAAATGAGACTGTTGGGTGATTTCTTAAAATAATTGTTGTGGGAAATGTTCCTTCCCACGTTCATTTTTTGAGCAAACAGTGAATATTTTCCCCCTAAGAATTTCCATAAAATGGAAACTTTCAGCCAAAATTAGTGAGATGTTACCAAATTAATTTTTGATACTGTACACAAATTAAAGTCACTGTCAAAGGTTAAGGCTGAGGAATATCCAGTCTTTCTTGCAAAAGGTTTTTTTTTTGTTTCCAACACATTGTAAACCATTACTGGGAAAAAGCATCCGTGCCATTTTGGGTACATAATGCCTGTGTGCTATGCAGAGTGTTGACTGCTAAGAGGCCCCAGAACCAGCCCACCAGGAGACAGGAACCTGAACAGTAGAGAGAAATGAGGAAAATTTGAGACCTTTTATGCTTTTATTTGCTCATCTGCTTTTCAAGTCTCAATCTTTTGAACAACTGCAACAAAACCCACTTAGGACCACATGTCAACTTTTGCCCTGCATCAACCTGGAAACACCCTTCTTGCAATTGTTTCAGTTTCACCCCACTCCTGCTGGAAGACACCTGATGGAAAACACTGCAGTAGACAAGCCTTCCCACAGCCTGGTGCAGGTCCATGGGTGCTTCTGCCCATCTGCAAAGTCAGGGAGGCCCCATCCAGCCCTGCTCTGGAGGCAGTGCAGCTGAGCATGCCCAGCACTGTCCTTATGTCAATACTTCTTACTGCATATTAGCATGGCCATTGTTTCTAAATATCTCTGAAAATGAAATTTCCAGCTCAGATGAATGGTTGACTGTAGCTGGCCATATCATCACATCTTCTAAAATTTTCAGCCTCAGACCCCCAAAGCAAAGATTTGACAATGATATCCTTTATACCTGCAAGGATTCCAGTAGGCTGAATTCTCCTTTGAGCTGTTAGAGCTTTAGGTACTGCTTGTGAGCAGATAGGAAACCATCTCTGGATTGAAACATGGCAGCCATTTAAGGATACACAGCAGTAGCACAGAATAATTTGGCAAAGGAGAGTGGAAGAAATGCTGCATCCAAATGAAATAGCAGGAACATTCACAGGTAGGAAGAATGCAATTATCCAGTCTGGAAGCAGGCCAGGATGCCATTCATACTGCAGACTTGGCATTTCTCAAAATGAAATAACAGATGTTTTTGTGAACTTCTGTCAGGCATACGTTTTATTAATTAAATCTGTAAGAACTACTCTGCCTTTAGCTCTTTTTTTTCCTGCAAATAAATGCAAGAAACCTGAACTGTCATTATACATAGATAGATACATGCATATCTATATCTATATACATGTATTTATACGCATCCATCCTCTGGTTCAGAACAGACTAATTTTCTGAAGTAGATGAAGGGGAGAAAAGTTGCTCTCTGGGTCTTCATGACCACCTCTAGCCTCCAGTTGCAAGAGAAACCCCAGACAGACAAAACATGAGAAGATATGCTGTAGGCAGCAATTTAAACTGACAGGGTGACAGACTAGGTGGTCACATAGATTTTGCTACTTTTAATCTTTCAGAGGTAGCAGCAAAATATCTACAAGGAGGGGGATGTTGTGGGAGAGACAGACAGAAAGAGGAATGTAGCTAATACACCGAGCAGAAACAGGTGTATGGCCCTGCAAAGAAACAAAACTTGTTTCCCCACTCTGCAGCTGAATTCTGCAAGATATGCCTGACAAAAGAGGTGCACATCACTGTTTCTCTCTGGGGACTTAGTAATAACTAACACACAAAAACTTGCTCCTTATTCAGAATTCCTCTGCCACTCATATATTATGAAAGCCCTAACAAAGGAAAATAGGGGGAAACTGACTTGCTGCATTGCCAGAAAACACCCCCCCCCCCCTCAAACAACAAAACAAACAAACAAAAAAACCCCACAGGAAGATTTTATATGTATTAATTTTTTTTAGGCTAGAAGTGAATAGAAACCACCTACATGGTAGAATATTTGCTTTCTTAGACACTAAGCAACAGAGCTGACCTATTCTCTGTCCCTAGGTATGGTATGTTTGTGTGAGACTGAAGCCCCGTGAGACAGCGGGGCAACAGAAAGCCGAAGTAAAATGTCTCCGTATAAGTCTCCCTCCAGGTCTCAATGACTCAGATAACTACATTAATTGGTCTTCCTCCAGTGACATGGGAAATTCTGCCGCCCAACAGTTCACTCCCTTCCGCTGATCATAATGGATCATGCACTTTCTCCTTTGGTGTTTGGGATGAAAGCAAGCTCTGAGGGCAGTAATTCCTTCCACTTGACAAGAGAATTCTTCAAGCAGCACTAAAAGGGAAAGTCGCCACAGAAGATCCCCTGTCCCTGACCTCAAGTCTCCAATTAATATTTCTGGATTTGCAGAGCATACTAAAACACTCATTTACATTTTTTTCTCAAAGAAGAATGAGCTTTTTTGAGCCAGAACAAAGGAAGCCAGAACATTATCTTGTTCTCAAGTCTTATTTATACAGGTGTCTAGAAGTTGGACAAGTTCTTTGGTAAATAAAATTAAGTGAATTAAATAGCAGTAACAGTCTTATTCTTTCACCCAGGGTCATTAGTTTGATTACGCTGAACATGAACACAGGGAAAAAGCAAATATTTTATCTCTGAGCCACTCAAGCTAGCGTGGTTATTGTTGTAACTTGACATGAACAAATGCAGTAGTATGTCCAAATCCTGTGTTCCCACTTAAAATTGATGTTGAAAAATGGGGAATAGTTCAAAAGAGCTACATGACTCAGTGAATGAATGATCCATAAAACATGCCTGGTGGTGGGAAACTCGATACACTCAATCTATCTGCTTTATCTGAAAGCAAATCAAAAGGGAAAAGTCTGCTGATAGCAGATGATTCTATAGGGAAGCAGAAGAAGGCAGAACATGATTTCAGGGTGGGAAGTTCATCATGGTTGCAAAAAACAAAAAATAAACATTTTTTACAGTAATGTTGTTTAGCACTGAAGCACCCCTCCAAGGACAGGCTTACCTGGTTCAGAGCAGAGTCTGTCAGGCATTCCCAGGAAAGCTGCAAGCACAGAGGCTCATTTATGTATCTCAGTGCCAGGCCAGGATGCTGCAATGCATTGGCATGACACTGGGCTAAGGCTCAGCAGCCTGGTTTCTCCTGGCTTTTGCCAGTCTTTCTGCCCCTGCTGCTGAGCCTGGATGGTCCTCAGGGCTGGGATCCTCTCCGCTCAGCTCTGCTTTGCACGGTGCAGGCATAGCCTGAAGTTTTCAAGCAAAGATGGATACTTCTTGAAATGGTACCAGTATACAAGTCAGGCTGGGGTTTGTGCTGAAGTAGTTTTCAGCTCAGGTTCAATTTGAAAAACAATGGTTCAGATTAGTTCTTGGTTCAAGCTCAGTCAAGTTCTCTTGTGAATGCAGAGGCTATGACTCACTGCCTTTGCTGGATTTAACTGAGGATTTAACTGGAAATGATCTAACCCATCTGCAATTGCCAGTGTCTGTTGCAGGGGCAGCATGGCAGGAGGATGCATATGGTCACAGTGAGCCAGGGTCCCTGGGCTACCTGGTGAAGGCCAGTTCCTCCTCTTCCTCCCTCTGCTCTGGCCTTGTAACACAGAAAAATCAAGTAGTGCCCCCAGCACAGTGCTGATTTCTATTTGGTTCCCTCCCAAGGTGGCAACAACTATTTGGGTCCACGATCAAAAATAAATGCATCTCCAGCTGATTTGTAGATGTAGGCCTTGTATGTAAACAGGAAGAAAATTTGTTTGGAAACTATTGAGAAACCTAGTTGTTTATGCCAGGAAGCCAGGACATAGCCTGACTGAGGGGACAATGCATGTTCCAACAGAAGCAGGAGATTTGCAAGATTAACCACAGGCTAAATTCTGTGTATATATCTCAGAGTATATAACTAGACTGAAATAATCCATTCATATTTGTTTTCATCTAATCAAAATCAACAGATTAAAATACTCCTAATTGCGAAAGAATCAGTGCTCATTTCTAATTATCTGGAGATCGGATGTGGACCTACTGGTTGTATGAGATGTCTCTCTCCCAAACATGCAGTTTCCTTGGAAGCAGAACTGAAAACAAACTGCTTCAGATGCACAACCATTAATAAGAAGAATTTATTCAGTTAGCTGACTGCCTGGGACAGATTATGAACCACAGAATCATTGAAGTTGGCAAGGACCTTTGGAGATCATGTCATCCAACCCCCCTGCTCAAAGGAGGGTCAATGAGAGCAGGTTGTTCATGACCATGTCCAGTTTGGTTTTGACTGTTTCTAAGGACTGAGACTCCACAACATCTCTGGACAACCTGTTCCAGTGTTTGGCCACTCTCACAGTTAAAAAAAGTTTTTTTTTTTCCTTACATTGAAATGGAATCTTCTGTACTTCTGTTAGTGTCTGTTGCTCTCGCCCTTTCACTGGATTCCACTGAGAAGGGTCTGCTTCTGGTCAAAGTCAGTAAGGAGACAACCACCTGAAGTATCATCTGGTTTAGTGCAGTACTGGAGTAGGCTGGGGACAGCCACAGCATGGAAGGACCCTGTACTCAGGAGACCTGCCTTTTCCCTCACTGATTTGGTGGACGTCCACACCACCCTCTCTTTCAAACCACTGTGAGACCTGTCCACTGCCTGTTGCATAATATTGTAAGGCAAAGCCTGTGGGAAGAGGTGATGATTTCTATCAAGCCAGCAGATACCGCTGAGGAAATAATCACAGATTCTGAGCCACCAGCCCTTTTACAGGATTATTCATTCTCTTTGGAATTGGAAGTGAGTGGAAGATTTTGCCCTTAATATGCATTGCGACTGCTTATCTCATACCTGAACCATTCACTGTAAAAAGTCTACAGCTTTTTCTTTTGCAACATAAAATGAGAAAAAATTGTTTATTGTAGGAAAGCATGAAAGGTATATACAAAATTGAATAAAGGCACCAACATATTATTCCTGGAAAAATAATATGTTTGATCAGACTTGCAAGAACTAATTCTGATTCAGTCTCATGGGCAATCTGACTTTTCCAGTGCAGCGCCTGTCCTTGTGAATGATGATATATAGCATTTTTATCTCTGGTGGCTGAGTGAGAGTCAGAGTGCTAGAGGGGTGGTAGAACTAGTTCCCTTTGACTGTTGTGAAATGTAAGATGGAAATCAACACAGAACACTGACATAATTTTTAGTCTTATTTGACATTGACTATATTCCTCTGTTCTAGTTACATGAAATTGCATCTTAGATGTGTGTGTTATGCTGGTCCAGTCCTATAATTCTTGTTCAGGTAAATGGTATCGATTTCAATGGAAATTTTGTCTGAACTTTACCATGAAGCAGAAAGGCTTTAATTCTGAGTATATGCAACCTAACACAAAATCACCTACAGTTGAGCAGATGTCGGGTTAAATTTCAGTCATGATACATTCATTGGCATGATAACAGAATTTCCTGTTGATATCAGCACAAATCTTCTTCAGATCTGAAGTGCTGCTATTAAGAAGAGTTCAAGCTTAAGAAGAAACATATGTGTCTGAAAGAAGGTGATTCCAGAATCCTATGGTGACTAAGTTAATTTTCTCTTTCTTTAATTTAACCCTGTTTCTTCATACACCTCTTCTGGTCAGAGTTAAGCCCAGAAATACCAAGTGAGCCATGCCTGTCGTGTAATCCCTCACTAATTCAGATCTTCAATAAATGGACCTGTCAGAAGAAAACTGTTCAGTCATGTTTGTCATTGCTAACAAATACATCTCAAGACATAGCCTAAATGAAATTTCAGTTAAATTCAGTGAGATGAACTGAGTGTGATGTTGACCCTGGATCTCAGAAGGTTTTGTCCACCTCAGAGAAGCAGACAAAGTACAAATTTCTTCAGACTTAGTCAGAATGTACAGATTTGCAAATTGGGCTAGGAACCTCAGGAGAGCAAGTTTGCATGAGTATGTTTTGGCAACAGTATGGAATAGATATAGGAAGAGAATTGTCTACCATGGGACAGTTCAGGATTTCCACTTCCCATCTCCAAAGTGGCAAAGATGCCCAGAGATGCTAAAATGGAGCAGCTGACCTCAGTTCTCCAAGTAAGAAAAGTCAAGCAAAATAAGACTTGCTTGTCTAATTTCGCACAGGCAAGACACCTCATTGAACTCAAGACATTACTTACATAAAAACTGTTTACAAGACTGAAGCATAAATGTCTGCTCTTATCAATTGTTCTTTCAGGCCTGAACATCTTAACTTCAGTTGGTCAGAAGCAGAGATTTGACTGCCGGGCTACAGACTTCTGACTTTAAACAGAATATAGCCTAAGTCATAATCATGACTGGGGATTTCAGGCAGAGGTGGACAAGTTAACAAAATAGAGAGAAATTATTATAATAGCAAAATATAATACTATATCTACTAAAGGAGCTTGGCTTCTGCAGATTGGTGTTTATTCCCAAGCCACTTATCATTTGCAGACTTCTCAGCCTTCAATTAGAAGCCTGAAACCCACATAAAGAAATGCATAAGGGGGCAGCCTCAGAGGTCAGGGAGCTCCTAAGCTAAGCAGGAAATAGCAAGGCAAGGAACAGAGCCCAACAACAATGCCTCAAAAACAACCAATACCCAAGCCATTGCATTTGGATTCAGAGATGGGAGCTGTGGCTGAAGCCTAGACCAGACAGGTCCTTTTCAGCAAAGTCCCACTCCTGTTGCCGGCTTTCCGGATGGCTTAATGGGCCTCCTCTGGGGAACTCGGCTGAAATCCTACTCTGCCTACGTGAAGTAGGAATATGGACCCTGGTTTCTCTCTCCCACTTTCAGCTGCATTTTCTGTTCTGCATGAGCAGTGTGGCCTGGTTGTTTTGTGGAAGAGCCAGTTTAATAGGCAAGTTTCAAAGACACTGACCAAGGTAGAGAGGATGTCTGCCAGGCAGTGCAAGAGCTTGACAGCTACTCCGCAGGACTGACTGATTGCATGTATATCTAGTGTGTGGCAAACATGTAAGCACCCTGGAGATTTTCCTGGGATAAATAATAGAGCAGAGGAAATTTGGCTTCTTCTCAAGTTAGGCAGGAGGCTGAAGGATCAAAATTTGGACACAGACAATTAAAATGTCAGTCTCCGTTAGTATAGCTACTGGTGCCTAGAAAGAGATTAATTTAAATCTGCATATCAGACATACACTAGAAGAAAGGTGCTTTCAGTTCAGAGCAGGATTTAGCAACTGCGCATGGTCAAAGATGTGTTAACAGACTGCAAATATTTTTTAAATTATATTTTAATTATACTGGTAATAGTACTGCAGGTATTAGTGAAAATGCAAAGCACATGGTTTAGAGCAACAATAAAAAAGGCATGTCTTGTGAGTGAGCCGGGATCATATTCTATGAGTAAAAGTACAAATATGGGTATTTTTGGAGAGTCAGAAAAAGCTTGGATACTTGACCCTGAAAAAGAAACTATCTTGCATTAAAATATAGCATGGGTAAAAAAGATAGAATTTTTTACATATTTTGTACTCTTTCCGCGAGCAGATTACAATATGGTGACCCTCTTAATAGTTTTAAGGTAAACTAATCATCAAGTTATTTTACATTTTGCACATGATGCTAATCGTGTTTGTAGCTTTATAGTGCTGAGTACAATGACTTTTTTATTTCTAGAATTCAAGTAATGCTTTTATAAACTTGTCTCATGCTTATTTTTTTATAAAGCTGCACAGAAAGGTCAAAGAAAAGGTTGTCTTTTATATTATGACAGCCCCCAGTGAGTTAAAGAATAAAAGTGGTTTATAAATAAAAGTCTCTTTCATCTGTCCTTTGATCCCCCCCATAAAAAAACCTCCTTGCAAGTATTTTGGTTGACATAGTCATCATTTCTTATTAGTTTAAAAATATATGCAAGACAATGTCTTGATCTTTAGTTATGGGTACACTCTGCTGGGAACAGAGAAAGGGGTTTATTGTGCAGAGAGGGATGACACCATACACTATTTCTGTCCATGATTTTTGGCTCCCTCACCCTTAATAAACTGGGCTGGTGATTAGACCCCATACCTTTCAGGGCAGGTCCATAGCTGGACACACCTGGAATATAAATCCAGAAGCTATGTATCTTAGCCACATCCTTCATCCCTGATTGAGCTTCCAACGTGTCTCTGTGCCAAGAGCTGTGAAAATATAAGTACTTCCGGGGAACTCTGGACATTCATGCTGGGCGATTTAAGAAGTTTGTGCCACCAGCTGTCCTCCTGGCCTCTCAGGCAGAAATAACAGGAGGTACATGACTTCCACACCTCTACCTCCATACTCCCCTGCTCCATTTTTAA
>VZTL01061696.1:87671-105790 GCA_013400535.1 Scopus umbretta | reverse complement strand
GGAGCTCATCCCGTGCCCCTGCCACCCTTCCTGCCCCTGCTCGGTCCCTGAACCCCCTCGCTCGTCCCATTGCAGCTGGGGCAATACCTGGAGCAGAACAAACACTGCCTCGCCGTGCCCACGCTCATCCTCTACGCGCTGCAGATCAGCAAAGCCCTGGCCTACCTGGAGGCCATCAACTGCGTGCACAGGTAGGGCAGGAGGGAAAAGGCAGGGTGCCAGGAGAGGCAGGGGACGGCAGGGACCGCGGGGGGACAGGCAGGTGGGGAGCTGGAGCGGGCAGAGGCAGAGGCTGGCCGCGTCCTTTGCTACAGGCCTCTTTTGCAGCTGGGGGAGCTGGTTGTCTGGCTGTGAGCTCTCCTTCTCCATCCCTTCTCCATCCCTTCTCCATCCCTTCTCCATCCCTTCTCCCCAGCCAAGGCTCTTTCTCCTTGCAGGGATATTGCCGTGAGGAATATCCTGGTGGCCTCCCCAGAATGCGTGAAGCTGGGAGACTTTGGGCTCTCCAGGTACATCGAGGATGAGGAGTACTATAAAGGTGAGAGCTGCGTGATGGGGTTGGGGCTCGTTCCAACCCTGTGAGGCTGGAGTAGGGATTTCTCCGGATGGCAGAGCTGGCACGCAGTAGGGCTTCCTGCAACGGCAGGACAGGCTGGTGGGAAGGGGCTGGGGTGGAGAATATGGTAAGACCTTGGTGCCCTGCCCTGCCTGTGCTGGGGCTGCTCTGTTGCCCCTGCAATGAACACGGCCACCGTTCGTCTCTCCCTCCAGCCTCCGTCACCCGCCTCCCCATCAAGTGGATGTCACCCGAGTCCATCAACTTCCGCCGCTTCACGACGGCCAGCGACGTCTGGATGTTCGGTGCGTGGTGGGACAGGGCCGGAGCGGGGGCCCGGGCATTGTCCGCCTCCCATGGCATCATCTTAATGCACAGGGACAAATCCTGCTCCGGAGCCGGGGGGGGTTGGTTATCCCAGCCTTGCTCTTGGAGAAAGGGCT
This sequence comes from Scopus umbretta, assembly GCA_013400535.1. Classification (NCBI taxonomy): domain Eukaryota; kingdom Metazoa; phylum Chordata; class Aves; order Pelecaniformes; family Scopidae; genus Scopus; species Scopus umbretta. The sequence goes on along the minus strand of VZTL01061696.1, from coordinate 104,791 downwards.
CCTGGGGCAGAGCTTCTTGCAATTCAACCATCATTAGGTGCTTCCTCCTCCTCCAGTGAATTCAGGACAGTCAGGGGGCTGAGTTAAACTCTGCCCCCTGCAAATAACCATCTCCCTGCCTATCAGCCCATCCCTATGGCTTCTGGTGCTCATCTGTCCGTCTGTCCATCCCTAACAGCCCTATGGCCAGCGGCATCCAGGAGCTGGGCTCCGTGCAGCTCCCTGGGAGACCAGGCAGCTCTTTCCTCTGCATTTTTCACCCAGGAACCAGAAAGTCCGAGCAGCCAAGTGGCCTGGTGTCACGCAGCAAAGTGTGGCTCTGTCACCAGGTCCCCAGAAACCCAAGCGAGGGGCTGGTCCCCCAGCTCCAGCATCAGTTGAGGTTGCTCGTGTTGCTCCCACAGCTGTGTGCATGTGGGAGATCCTGAGCTACGGCAAGCAGCCCTTCTTCTGGCTGGAGAACAAGGACGTGATCGGGGTGCTGGAGAGGGGTGACCGCCTGCCCAAGCCCGACCTCTGTCCCCCCGTCCTCTATACCCTCATGACGCGCTGCTGGGACTACGACCCCAGCGAAAGGCCCAAGTTCAAGGACTTGGTTTGCAGCTTGAGGTGAGCGGGAAGGCGGGAGACTGGTGATGGGCTGCAGGGTCTGTGGTTTGATGGAGGGGTGGGAAAGCGGGTGAGGGAGAAAAATGAAGCCGTGCAAGATTTTGGATCTGGAGCTTTCTGGCCAAGTCCGAACTCAAAGGACCATTTGAGCCCATTTGAGCCCAGCAGCCCCCAGGGGGGTGGTGGTGGTGCCTGCGCTGAAATGGAAATGCTTTGCTTCCCGGGAGGGATCTTGCAGGGGAGTCCTGACCCTACACCTCACTGGGGCCAGCCACGGTGGTGCTGGTGTGGCCAGCCAGGACCATGCTCTGTCCTCCTAGTCCTTTCCCTTCGCTCTTCCCATCCCTCCTTGCTCCCTCATGTTTCCCGTGGCCCACCCAGCTCAAGCATCCCCACGCTCTGGGGTGTGCCAGATGTGCCAATGCTCCCTCCTGGGGCTGTCACCCTCCATCTTCCCCTGCAGTGAGATTTTCCTGATGGAGAAGGAGCTGGCCAAGGAGCAGGAGAGGAACAACCGCCACCGGCCTCCCAAAATCATGGAGCCGCCATCCTTCCAGGAGCCACCTCCGAAGGTGAGGAGAGGGCAGAGCCCGTGCAGGCAGGTTCACCTCCCCGCCTTGACCCGCTGATGGGTGCTGCAGAAGTGGGACCTCCCTGAACTTGCACCCACCATGCCTTTCTCCCCCTTCCACTCCCCGCAGCCCAGCAGACCCAGGTACAAGCCACCACCCCAGAGCAACCTCCTGGCTCCCAAGCTGCAGTTCCAGGTAAAGTTGCGCGGCCAGAGCATCCCACAGGGACCTGAGCAAAGGGGTCAGCGCTGGAAAGCCCTACTTGGAGCTCAAGCCCTCAGGAGCTCATGGCTTTTGGGGCTCCGAGGTGCCCCATGCCACCACCGAGTGCCTCCCGCCGCCTTGCCAGCAGGACACTGCACCGTTCGGGGCTCAGCCCTGCCCAGCCCTGCCTGCCCTGTGTTTTGTCTGTCCTTTGGAGCTGGCAGAGAGGCTTTTCCCCCAGGAAAGGGCAGTTCGCACGCTCAGCACCGGCCGGTTTGCATGCACGGCTGGGAGGCGAGGAGGTGTGCTGCTCTCTGGCGTCACCTGGGCTGATTTTGGCTGCCCTGTAGGACAGGTCACTCCTTCTGCAAGGACTGGCGCCGGTCCCTGCAGCACCAGGGCGAAGCCCTCAAGAGCAACTATTGTGGGTGCTCTTCTGGGGCTGGGCCGGGCTCCAGGGAGCAGCACACGAGGTCTCAGGCCCGTGCGCAGAGCGAGGAATGGCCGAGCAGGGAGCAAGGTCCCGATCCTGCTGCACGGACGGGCATGAGGGCAGAGGCTGCTCCTGGTGCAAAAGCCGCTCTCCCCCGCATTGTCCGCTCTGTCCGTCCGTCCATCTGTCCGCGCTAACCCCCCTGGCCTTGTTTTGTGCCCGCGTCGCCCCCGCTGCCCGCCCCCCGCCGCCCGCAGGTGCCCGAGGGTCTGTGTGCCAGCTCGCCTACGCTCACCAACCCCATCGAGTACCAGTCTCCGGCCAACTCTCTGCACACCCCGCCGCTCAACCGCCACAATGTCTTCAAGCGCCACAGCATGAGGGTAAGAGAGGGATTTCCCCCATCCCGTGGCATCCAGAGGACATCCCGGTCCTGGATGGCCTCATCCCGGCCACGCCAGGTACCTCGCAGGAGGCGAGGGCTCGGTGGGAGGGATGCTCGCCGCACCACGCTCCGCTTCGTGCTGCCGCCTCTGCTGCTTTGAGCTCAATGTTGCTCCCAACCCAGCTGCAGGAGGGTCAAATCCTGTCACCCCACGGGTGCTGTTTGCAGGCTGGAAGGATCAAGCCCGTGAAGGGCTTTGAGGTGTCTCCAGCCCCCTGCCATGCACATTTGCACGCACATCCCGGTGAAGGAACGTTGGTGGATGAGCGGCTGGCATGGCGTCCCCAAAAAAGGGCAGGGGATGGGTGGCTGCCCCTCCTCGGGGCTTTGGGTCGGCTCCTCACGCTCGGCGTTGTCACCTGAAATGCCAGCGGTGGTTTGCAGCCTGATCTTGGTTACTCTAGCCCCAAAATCAGAGCTGGGTGTTGGGGCACATCCTGAGATGCTCTGCCTGGCATGCCGGGACGGCCGTGGTGCTGAGCACGGCCGCACCATGGGCACGTTGAGCTGCTCCCCAAGCCGGCCCATGCATGATGCCCATGGAGTGCTGGGATGCGGTGGTGGGAGATTTGGGGCCAGCCGGTGGTCTCCTCTCCCTGCTGGAAACCCAGGTGCTCCCCAAATTCCGTGTGGGGGTTCGTGGCTGTTGGGGTCTGGCGCATGGCTTGCATGCGTGGAGCCAGGCTCTGGCTCCTGGGCTGAAATCAGGGGGGGCTCTGACTCTTGACGCCCCCCCGGTCACCACTGGCTCTGCACACCAGGAGGAAGATTTCCTCCGTCCCAACAGCAGGGAGGAGGCGCAGAAGCTCTGGGAAACGGAGAGGCTTAAGATGCAGCAGGTCCTGGACAAGCAGCAGAAGCAGATGGTGGAGGACTACCAGTGGCTGCGGCAGGAGGAGAAGTCCTTGGTGAGTGGCCTTGGGCCGGGGGCTTCCAGCTCTTGCACCCTCATGAAGGTGGTGGAGGAGCCACGGCAGCCGTTGAGGTTGCTCTTCATGGCTGGAAAAGCCAGTTTTCCTTGGAGGAACAGCTCCTCCAGCAGCCAAACCTCCCGCAGCCCTTCATCTTCCTCACCCCTAAATACCTCATGGAGCTGCTTCGTTTCAAAATGATTATTTTGAAATGTGGGGAATTTTTAAATACCTGCAATCACGTCTTAATGAGCTTTTATAATGCTTTTGAAATAAGGACTGGAGATAGCTACCGTGTGACTAACGCATCAGCTTGCGGTGAGACAGGCTTGGAAGGAGGCTGAAAATCTTTTATTCAATCGACTCATGCAGCCGAAAAAGCAAAGCCCAGCTCCCCTCGCCCCCGGGGCTGTCGGATGCCAAGCGGCTGCAAACGGCAGCTTGAATTAAGCTTCATTTTCTCAGAGCAGCAGTTTGAGATTTCTGGTACCCTGGGAGCAGGTGGGGAGCAGAGAGGGGTGATGGGATGGAGGTGGGACCAGCGATGGGCATGAAGCCCCTTCCCCTCCCACATTCCCGGACCCTGCAGAGATGCGTTCATGGGATGCGTTTCATGAGTCTCCCAGAAATCAGGAAAATCCCTTTTTTCCTTTCTTTTTCCTTTTTTCCATGCCTCTCACAAAGCTTCTCCCCCTTTGCAGGACCCGACGGTGTTTATGAACAACAACGCTCCGCCGGTGAGTGGTGCTGGCCTTGGAGAGACTGGGTCGGGTTGTATTTGGGTGCAGGGGGTCCTTCTCCTGGGGGTGTCTGGAGAGCCTCATTTGCTTTGGCACGGACAGGCGATAGATATTTATTTATGCGCCCCTCGCACTGGGAAAATTAATCTGCAAATGGTAATGGGGTGAAATGCTGGTGGTCCGGAGCTCCCCACCAGAAGCCCTGGGAGAGCATGGTGATGCCTCTTCCCTCTTCACTGCCTCCAGCCAGGACTCTGTGCCTCTCATTCGCTCTTTTTTCCCCCCACAGCTGCTCCCGGAGAAGGAGACGGATTACAGTGAGTGCCCACAGCTGCACGGGGTGCAGGGCTGGCCGTGGCCCCCACCCGGGAGCACCCACGTTGGGGCTGCAAGCGGGGAGCCCCGCACTGAGCTGCAAGGAGCCTTGGGGCCGTATCCCTCCTGGCTTTGGGATCCTCCAGGAAAGAAATCCTGGATCATGGGGATCAGCTTTGCCTACCCCAGGGGGGGGATCTGCCTGCCCCAGGCATGGGGGGGGTCTGACCCTGTGGGGAGGTGGCACAGCTGGGGTGGGTCGGGGTGGGACACGCTGCTCCAGGGAGATGTGGGACATGGCATGGGTCCCTGAGGTCTTGCAGCGTGCCCGTGTATCCAGGGGACCAGCCAGAGTGACTCTCCTTCCTTTCCCTTACTGATGGCGTAGCAGAGTTCACGGGGCCCCCCCAGAAGCCTCCAAGACTTGGGGCACAGGTAAGACCTCCCTGGATGGGGCCATCACAGTCCCAGTCCTCCTCCCCTACCTCCATCATCCTTCTGCATCTGCAGGATGGCACTTTTCTGACTCCCCCAGTCCCTAAAGGGGTCACACAGACCCAGAAACATCGGCGTCATGGGTGGAAGGTGGATGGGTCTGGCCAGGGCTCCCCATAGGTGTTGGTCTTTCCCTCCTTTCCCCCTTGGTCCATCTGATCCCGTCTTGTCCCTGTTCCCCAGCAGTCCATCCACCCGGCCCCCACTGCCAACCTGGACCGCACAGATGACACGGTGTACAGCAACGTCATGGACCTGGTGCGGGCCGTACTGCAGCTGAAGAATGAGATCAGCCTCCTGCCCCCAGAGGGGTACACCCTCGTGGTGAAGGTAGGGAGGGGGCAACACCAGCGGAACGGGAGAGGGAGTTGGGAGTGAGTCTGCTGAGCGACTCCCACCAAGCTTCCTTCTCAGGAAGGTTTCGCACCTGTAGGAGGGAGCATTTCCAGCATTCCCAGCTCCTCCAGTTTCGCACCTGTAGGAGGGAGCATTTCCAGCATTCCCAGCTCCTCCATTGGGTCCTTGGGTCAATGATGAGTTTCCAGCATTCCCTGCTCCTCTGTTGGGTCCTTGGGTCAATGATGAGTTTCCAGCATGCCCTGCTCCTCTGTTGGGTCCTTGGGTCAACGATGGGAGCATTTCCAGCATGCCCTGCTCCTCTGTTGGGTCCTTGGATCAATGATGGGAGCATTTCCAGTACTCTCTGCTCCTCTGTTGGGTCCTTGGGTCAACGATGGGAGCATTTCCAGTACTCTGCTCCTCTGTTGGGTCCTTGGGTCAACGATGGGAGCATTTCCAGCATGCCTTGCTCCTCCATTGGGTCCCTGTGTCAACAGTGGGAGAGTCTCCTGCTATGCCCCTCTCCCAAATGGGATCCTTGACTCACCGGCACAGACTATTCCTATGCACCACTTCCCTGTGCCCGTGCCTGGAGTCATCCTAACCCTGCCGCCCTCCCTGCAGAATGTGGGCCTGTCCCTGCGGAAGTTGATCGGCAGCGTCGACGAGATCCTGCCCGTCCTGCCCGCCACCTCCCGCACTGAGGTAGGATCGGGGAGGAGGGAGGGGGGCCTGGTGTGGGGTTTGGTGCTGGTGGCACCCCTGTCTGTAACCCCTGCGTGCCGTGGCCAGATCGAGGGGACTCAGAAGCTGCTCAACAAGGACTTGGCCGACCTCATCAACAAGATGCGCCTGGCACAGCAGAACGCCGTCACCTCGCTGAGCGAAGAGTGCAAGCGGCAGATGCTGACGGCCTCCCACACCTTGGCTGTGGATGCCAAGAACCTCCTGGATGCCGTGGACCAAGCCAAGGTCCAGGCCAACCTGGTGAAGCTGTGCTTGGAGTGAGGGCAGGGGCAGAGAGAGGGAAGGAGAAAGGGTGGGGAAGGAGAGGAGGAGAGGGACCGCCGTGCTTCGGTCGGTGGAGATGGGAGGAGAGCGTTACGGAGGACCTGGCTTTTGTGTGTCTCCTGTGGCCTCGCTGTCCTGCCCTCCCTGTCCCCCCTCCTCCTGCAGCCGCTCATGTCTTTAGCATCGTCTTGTCGGTCTTCTGAAGAAGGGAGGCATCTGGTGACTCGTCCCTGGAAAGGGCTGGGGGGGACCTGGCCGTCCCCAAGGGTGGCTGAAGATCCCTCCGGCTCGGCAGCTCCCCGCTCCCCAGCTGCCAGCACGTCTGTGTGTCCGTCCCTCGGCCCCTCTGAGGACCGATGGCCGCGGGCAGAGTGTTGTGACGGGGACCTGGACCCCGCTCCTCGCTGGTGGGAGCCGGGGGGGGGGGAGGCACAGCGGCTGGGAGAACTGTCACCCTCGGGGGCCACACGGGTGTCCCCAGGGGCCATCGGAGCGGTGGCCAGCGGGACTGTTTGCATTTCCTTGTACATTGTATAGAAGAGTTTATTTAACGATGAGAGGCGGGTCCGTGCACCCCAGCGGAGCCGGTTCCGGCGCCCGCGGCTGGAGCGTGCCCGACCCCAGGCCTGCAGAGCACGGGGAGGGATGGGACCCCACGGACCGCAGCATTCAGTGACACAAACCAGGAGAACGGTGCCTCTTCCAGCTGAGTTTTCTCTGAGCTGCCCTGTGTAAGCCACGATGGCAAACCAAGTCTCTGTTCGGTTTGTGCTTTCGAGTTGGAAACCGTACGGTTCGGGCTTTTCCCCAGCATCTTCCCACAACGCTGTTCATTCTGGCTGAGATAAACCATGCACAAAGTCCCGCTGTGCCTGAGCTTGCCTGTCACCCCCATAATGTGGGGATGAGCTTCCTGGTTCACCAGCATCTCCTTAGAAAGAGTAGAAAGAGACCTCTGAGCCTTCTTCCCGGCGTGGGGAAGCACCGTCCTGGTGGCAGCATCCCCAGGGGAGCTGCTGGGGTGAACCTGGGTCTGCTGCATCCACGTCCTCTCTGGAGCTCCATTTCCCTCCCATGGAGCCCACAATCCCTACGAGGATCCTGGAGTCCCTCTGCTCCCACCCCAAGGCTTGCTAGTGAGAGCATCTGCAGGCCGTTGCTTTTCAAAGACCGTAAGGAAATCGTGGGCAATTCATGGTGGAGGCTGTTGGGAAGTGGTTTCCGTGGGATAGCACAGCCAGGAAGAGGGGTCCCCCCCCAAAAGAAGGATTCTTGGGGGTCTAGTGCCACACGGGGGCTGGGGGCGTCACCCCATGGTGTCCTGGTGGCCTCATCAGCCAGGCAGGGCTGAGCAGAGAGGGGTGGTGGCTGCTGGCTGTGGCTGGCAAGAGCGGCTGCAGGAGTTAACGTGGGAAGGGGAGCAAGTTCCCCCTCTGCCCCATCAGGGCGAGGTCTGCTGAAGTCCTCTTTGCCATGGCCTGGCAGTGCCTGGTGGTGCTGGGCATCCCGTCCTGCTCACCTCCAGCCAACGCCCCTGCATCACCCCAGGGAGACGCAGCCCCAAAAATTATCCTCACGGGCGAGCTCTCTCCACCCGCGCGCTCCCAGCGCTGCAGAGCGTGCCGGGTTAGACGCACGCACGTATACGCAGGCGTCCAGCCAGCCGTGCCGGGGCACTCGCTCCCTCGCACGTCTCATTTCTCAGCCCCCGGTGCACACGCCTGAGCCAGCCCGCCAGCGCCGGAGGCTGCACAAGCGGCTGCAGCACCCTCGGGATGTGCACGTCCCTCCGTGACGCCGTTTATTCTGGCCTGTTTCGTTCCTGAAAGCCCAAAGTGTTTTCTGAAACTCCTCAGACTGCATCCGGCACCGTGATGGGTCGGTCTGCAGGAGGAGAAAATGCTGCAGGAAAAACCTGGTGTCTCTCAGGGCATGGAAGAAGAGAGTAGATGCTCTAAGCGTGGGTCCCTTAGGGTATATGGAAGCTAGAAATGAAAGGCTGGATTGCAGGAGTCGTCAGAGCCAGACGGTTTGGGATCTGATGTGGGATGGAGAGGAAGGTTTGCTTGGGATGGACCTCGGCAGTGCAGGTTCCCCCTCTGCCAGCCAAGTCCACCAGCCTTGGTGCAAGGCAGCACCCCACAGCTCCCGGGGTCCGTGGGCACCGTCTGGCCATGGCTGGGTGGGTTACCCTGTTCTGCAGGGTGGTTTTTCCCTTCCAAGCCATCCACGTTTCTGGTTTGGCTGTTCCTGTCTCCTTGCTGCTCCGGTGTGGGAATGGTATGGAAGGGACTGCTCGTGCCAACAGGTTGCAGAGGGTCTGTGCCTGGGTTGGGCTTTGCAGAGCAGAGACCCCCAAGCCATGCGAATGAGTAGGGACCTCCATCCCACGATTGTACCCCTTCTGCATGGACCATCTGAAGCGTTATTGCCTGCCCCATGTCATGCATGACCACACCAGGCTGTGGTCCTGAGCACCCTGCGGTCAGGATGCATCCTAAAGCAGCTGTGAGGTCCCCTCTTCTTGCTCAGCACGCTGGAGTCACAACCAGACACATCTCTTGGGTTTTGGGTAGGACTTGCAGCAACTCGAGGAAGCAGATGCCTCTCCTAGATGCCTCCAGCCTGTGCTCAAGCAATGGAGAAGCTGTACCGTGCCTTCCTCAATGCCGGGATGACTGTGACCACCCCAGGCAGGGTGGCAGGCAGCCGTCCCTCCCCACGATCCCCAGGTCACCCCTCGGCACAGCTCTTGCTTCACCCTGCATTTCCCATCCAAGGGTTCTCCATGGTTGCAACCACGTCCTCCCAGGGAGAGGCGAGGGTCCGGCTGGATGTGGGCATCACCGTGCCTGCTCCCCGGGAGGAAGAAGCACGCGTTGCCCACCGTCCCCATCGCAGCCTGGCCCGGTCTGGCCCCTAGATCATTCCCGCCAGGTAGGGTGGGAGGAAGAGCCCCACGGTGCCTAGCAGGCAGACAATGATGAACATCCAGAGGAAGATGCGGTCGATCACCATGGCCACGTACTTCCAGTCCTCCTTCACCTGCCGAGCAGAGAGGGGCTGTGAGCGTGGGCAGACGATGCAGCCCCCCGTTTGTGAGGACCCCTTGGAGTTAGGAGAGCACCCAGGGCTTCCTCCGCATCTGCCATTTGCCTCAGGGCAAGGAGATACCCCGCGTCTCGGGAAATCCCTGGAACAGCAGGGCTGGGGGATGGACCTCTCTGGGGAGGCTGCTTGGGGCAGAACTAATCCCACCCAGGGTTTTCTGAAATCACCTGGCTAAAAGTAGGGGTGCAGCCTCTGAGCCAGGTCCCAGCAGGGCAGGCTGGGCCATCGCTGCTTTCCAAGGGCACGACGGTATGGGTGGGAGAGGGACCTTCAGTAGCCCCACAGCCAGCAGGGATGGGAGCTGGAGGAACCCTCAGCTGACCCCGTGGACCAGGCATCTTCCAGGAGGCGGTCGTTGATCTTCTCCCTGGCTTTGGGTCCTCAGCAGCCAGAGAACCAACCAGGCATGCCAGCATGGACCCTCCCCAGGCAGGTACAAGTCGGGGACCCCCTCCTCATCCCCCAGCCCTCGGGAGCACCCACTCACCGAGAAGTCAGCATCCTCGGCTCGCAGGTGGTCCGCGATGTACTGCACGCCTTCCAGGGCCTTCAGGATGCTGGGGGACAGCACCTGCCCCCGGTCTGAGCCCACCTCCTCCTCCTCCCCCTTGGGGGGCACCCGGGGGGCTGAGCCCCCCGACGTCTTCCCAGCTTGACGCCCGCAGCCATAGCGGCACTGGGGTCCCTGGCCATGGGAGCCCGCCTGGGATATGCGGCTGGGGTACGTCTTCTCCTCCTCTTCCTCTTCCTCATCTTCCTCCTCCTCCTCCTCCCACTTGTCATCCACATCGGTCTCCAGCCAGCACCGGGAAGTGCTGAGCCTCGTCCCTGGGAGGTCGTACTGCCCCGCGGTCCCCTCAGGGGGAGGCAGTGCCGGGGGTCGCTTCATGAAGAGCCAGCGAGGGATGAAGTCCAGGAAGAAGCTGCGCACCCAGCGGGGCATCGTGTGCGTGCTGGGAGAGCGGTGGTGGACATTGAGGACAAACACGGTGATGATGATGGAGAGTGTGACGAAGATCATGGTGAAGAGGAGGTACTCGCCGATGAGGGGGATGACCAGCGAGGTGGACGGGATGATTTCCGTGATGAGCAGCAGAAAGACAGTGAGGGAAAGCAGGACAGAGATGCAGAGGGTGATCTTCTCCCCGCAGTCGGAGGGCAGGTAGAAGACCAGCACGGTCAGGCAGGAGATAAGCAGGCAGGGTATGATGAGATTGATGGTGTAGAAGAGCGGGAGGCGACGGATAACGAAACAGAAGGTGATATCGGGGTAGATCTCGGTGCAGCAGTCATACTTCTTGGAGTTATAGGTGCCAATGGCATTTATGATGGCCCACTCGCCGCTCTCCCAGTAATCCTTGAGGTCCACGTGGTGCTCCATGTTCTCCAGGTCGATCTTGGCCTTGTCGTAGGTCCAGGAGCCAAACTTCATCTTGCAGTTCTGCTGGTCGAAGGGAAAGAAGGTGACGTCGATGCTGCATGAGCTCTTGTAGATGGCGGGCGGCACCCACTTCACCTTCCCATTGGAGAAGAGATGGGCTTTCGTCATGTGGGTCACGGCAAACTCCCCGTCAGCGCTGCAAGGATGGAGACACATGAAGGTCAGAGGAGGATGAAGCATTTCCCCCAAGAAACAGGGCCAGGAGCTCCCTCAGCTCTCAGGGCTTGTATGAGCCTTGATTTGAGGCTGTGGTCCCATCGTGCATCCCTGCATGGTGCTGAGTTCACCCTCCTGGGCATCATCCAGAGCATGGAGATGGATGGGAGCATGAGCATCGGACATGAGGAGATGGATGCAGACTGATTTGCATCCTTACCAGTGGGGTAGGATGGGGGGCAGGAGGCCCATGGGGGCTGGCAGCACCAGGGAGCTACTGGGATGTGATGGAATGAGATGGCATGAGCTCAGGGATGGGTTGGGATGGGATGGGATAGGATAGGATAGGATAGGATAGGATAGGATAGGATAGGATGGAATGGGAGGGGAGGGGATGGGATGGGATGGGATGGGATGGGATGGGATGGGATGGGATGGGATGGGATGGAGGAGCTGGCCCTAGGGATGCCCCGCCTCGGCAGCATCACTCACTTGTTGTAGAGCACAATGTCGGGGATCCAGATCATCTCAGAAGGCACCCGGATGGAGGTGACGTTGTCAAATTCTGCCGGGTCCCAACGCAGCTTGTAGTCGCTCCACTCCTGGAGGGAGACAAGGAGAGAAGGGCATCAGGTGGCCCTAGGTCTGGTGGGACCAAGCTGCCCAATGCCTCCTCCTCCTCTTCCTCCTCCTCCTCTGGCAGCATCCCCCAGAGGAAAAGCACCATGGAGGTGCCACCAAGCCCCCCTGGGCAGGGTCTCCTTGCCCAAATGTTGTGCCCTCCTTGAGACAGTCCTGTCCTTGCCCCAGAAGGGAACAGGCTCCTACCTGCTTCAGCCAGACGTTCGTGGTCATCATCTGGTTCTTCTCATCCTGCGGTGGGAAAGAGGGAGAGGTGAGAGGAGACAGAGAAAGGGCTTGTCCCAGCACTGCGTCGTCCCCCAAATCACTGCTTTCACTTTCTGCCCTCCACCTCTGGGGTTCAGCTCCTGGAAGCGACTGGTACCAGTAGAGTCCAAGGAGAAATTATATTTCCCAAAGATATCTGCTCACTAGATGGCAGCAAGAAATAGCGTATTGCAGCGTACAGCTCTGGGCCGCTCGGATGGATGGACCAATGTACAGTCCCGTGGGTAGGTGGATGGAAGGGTGGACATGGACAGATGGCTAGATAGATAGGTGGATAGATGGATAGGTCGATAGGTGGACAGATGGATAGGTGGATGGGTGGACAGATGGATAGGTGGACAGATGGATAGGTGGATGGGCGGATAGGTGGGTGTGCATGGGAGGAATGAGTGAGACATGAATGGACCGAAAAGCCCAGAGGTGCCCCCAGGGCAGGAAGGTGGTGGATAACGACATGGCAGGGATGGAGAACTCCAGTTTTCCTTGATGCTCTCCTGCTGTCAGGGGAAGGGAGGGTTTGGGGTAAAGAAGAGGGGTCCAGACCCCTCTGCTCTTTGGAGGTCGGAGGGAGGCAGGGTGAGTGGTTTGTCACCTGCCGGAGATGGCCAGGGGGTTGCTACTGCCCAAATCTGACCTCACACCAGTGTCCCCAGGCTCTGGTCTGGCAGACCAGTAGGACCAACTGGTGACAAGCCAGGCACCACGTAGGACTGGGGCCCCCACTGGCGGGCTACGCACCACGTCGATCAGCTGGGCAATGGAGAGCCCGAACCTCACGATGACCACGTCAGAGGTGTTGGGCACCGGCCGTGACCAGCGGTTGTAGCCAGTGAAGAGGTGCTTGAAGAGACGCTCCTCAGCATGGCTGCCGGCCTGCTCCTGCAGGCAGGTGGCTGCAGGGAGACAGAGACGGGGACGGGGTGGGGGAGAGCTCACTGACCTCCCCCCTTCCACATTCCTGCGCCCCACTGGAATGGGGTGCCCATTCTGGGCCAGCCCCCTCTCTGTTGCAGCAGGCAGGGATGCTAAACCCCATGCTGGGATGGGAAGAGGGGAATTAAGCCCCTCAAAGCTGCCCCGTGTTCCTCCCAGGGAGCGGAGAGCGGCGCAAGGTCAACCTTGCAATGCTGGCAAAGAAAATTACACTCTTGGGTGGCTGAGGTCCCTCTCCCAGTCCCCTCCAGCTGCTCTTACTGGTGCTAACTGGTTCAGCTTTGCAAGCTGGAGGCTGACCCAGTCCTTGGGACCGCTGCAGCCTGCCCACAGAGCATCCCTTGGGCTGGGCTGGAGACGGGGCTGGGAAGGAGCGCAAGGCTCTTTGCTCTGCCTAGAAATTGTTGGCATTGGTCTTCGGTGCCGTCAGCTTGCGGCGCATTGCTTAGCTGTCCTTGCTCGACGCAGAGCCCCATAAATTTCCACCAGCAAGTCAAGGGAGGCTGAGGGAGGGAGGGATGGAGGGAGGGAGGGCTTTGCACGGTGATGTGCAACCAAAGAGATGATGTAGGGGTGGCTCTGCCCTGAAGAAGGATGGGTGTATGGCCCCGTAGCATGCCCCATGCCCCGTGAAAGCTCTCCCTGCTGGGCAAGCAAGGCCAGCACAGGGCCCTGGCTGTACTTTGGACAGGGACAATGTGCTGAGCAGCTTCCAGGTTCTTAGAGGTGCTGGGGAGGGCTGGTCCCAAGCGAAGGGACAAGCAAAATGCCCACCTCCTGGGAGGTCTTGTGTTGATGGCAGGGTGGAGGCAAAATCCACTTTCTTTTCCATCCCTCCAACATTCCTAGCTTGCATAGGATGGATCTGGGGTCCTAGATGTGCATCCCTATGGGTGATGACCCAGGGCAGACCGCCCCCACCCAAGTGTCTGGGTCAAGCTGCTTTGCAAAGACACGAACCCCGTCCTAGCACGGCGCGTGGTGGAGGACACCATGCCAGTGTGGAGACTGGGGATGCTGAGAGACTGCATGGGGGTAAACTGGGAGAGAACTGGTTTTCCATCCGCATGCACCACAGCCCCCTCAGCTTCCCCTCCCCTCTCCCCAAATTTACTCCCCGCCCGGAGCCCCAGTGGGTGGCACCCATGGGAAGCCAGGGCTCAAGCAAAGGAAATTCAGGAACCCCAGGGAAAGCCAGAGCCGCCCTTACCTGCCTGGAAGGTGACGAAGCACCACGCAACGAGAGTCACGATGCCATGGGACAGCCGCCCCATCCTCCTTGTACTAGTGTCTCCCGTGGACCCCCTCCCTGGAGTAGTTTGCAAAGCCCCCCAGGAGGGACCAGGGGGAGCGATGAGCTGAGATGGTGGTGGGAAGGGAGGCTCAGCAGGGAAAGCCACCATAGGGGACCTCCGGCAGGGTGTCCTGCGTGTCCCCACCATTAGCGAGTGCTGGAGGAGCCATGGATGGAGCTGGACGTGGGCTGGGAGAGCCTCAGCAGGGACACAGCCGGGCCAGAGTGGGTGCGTGGTCTGGGATGCTCTGCTGAGCCACCCGCCGCAAATTTCATTCCTGGAAAGACAGCAGAGAGCAGCACCGTCACCGCGCTGCGACCACCACAGGGGTCTGGGAGGTGGCGGTCCCACTCTGGTCCCCTCAAAGCCACTCCCAGGCGCTCCCAGGGCTTGGAGCTGATCCTAGTTGCCACTATGGCAGAGTCGAGGGAAAGTACCCCTAGAACATCTGCTCCCTGTTTCGGGAGTGCTCCTCGGGCAGGCAGGGCACAAATCTGGGCAGCATCAGTCGCAGGTGGGCAGCCGGAGCCCGTGAGTTAAAGCCATGGGGAGCCCAGGTCTGCCCCTGGGTGATTTAATAGCAGAGATGGAGCCCGGTGCTCCAAACTTCACTGTGGTGACCAGAAAATAATTGGTTTCAACCATCCTTCTGCCCTCCCCAACTCGAAGCTGCTTCATGCCCTGAGGGCGAGGGAGGGGGAAGCATCTCAGCTGCTCCAAGAGACTGCATGGCCCCGAGCCGGATCCTGGGGCTGGCTTCTCCAGGAGCGCTCACTTCTGAGAAGAGGGATCATCCTTTCACCATCCACCCTCATCCATCCATCCATCCATGCATCTGTTCGTTCATCCATCCATGCGTGCATCCTTCGATCCTTGCATCCATTCATGCATCCATCTACCTATGCATCCACCCATCCATCCACAGATGTGTTTGGTTCTCCTCCCCAGCAAAGCAAATCTCTGCAAGGGGAGAAACCACTTGCTCTGCAGAGGCCCCGAAATCTGCTCCTGCTTACAAGGTGACTCCTCCACACTTGTCCCGTGCCCCCAGGAGCAGCCTCCCCTCTCCGGGAGGCAATTGCTTTCATCCCTGAAGAGAAGGAGGTTCCCAGCCCAGCACTGTTGTTGCTAAACAAGGAGCTCCTTTGGCTTAAATTCCTCCCTGGTCCGGTAAAACTATGAAGTCCTCCTGAACTCATCATCATCTTCTGCGCAGTTTCCGACTGATTAATACATGGATGATGGAGGGGGTGGGAAATGGGAGGAGAAACACAGGCCACTGCGCTGAGCTGAAGAGAAAATTATGGATGTGCCTCTCCTGGCTAAGATATCTGACTGTACCGGACGCTACAGGGGGTGCTGGGACTTGGTTACAGGGTCACACAAGTGGGGACGTCACGGGTTCCCCAAAGCTCTGGTAGATACTGAAGAGGGGAAGGAGGTGCCCTGCGACATGCAAAGCTGTGCCTGAAACTGCCCGTGCGTGGCAAAGGGGGTCTGGGGGGGTTTGGGGACGGGGACGGATGGACAGGAGCCCAGGCGGGACATGCACCCATGGGTCGCGGTGGGGATGGGTAGGTGAGCGAGAAGGGGACTGCGTGGGTGGGAGACCGCGCGCCCACGCACGCAGGCCACCCTAGGGTGCCGTGGCACCCCGTCACCCGGCCAGCACCTCGCACCCGCATCCCCCTTTCCCTCCCATCGCTGCTTTGCCCGCCTCGGTGCTCCTCCGGCAGCATCGGGCAGAGCCTGGCAGCGGGACAGGCAGCCCTACCCTCCTGCCTGACCTTCACCTACAGCCCTGCCTCGTCTCCCTGCATCCAAACCGTTTCCCTGATGGATTCCCCAGCGCTCCGCCACACGCCGCGCCGGGTTTGAAGCGTGCTGACCCTGCGGCAGAGAGGCCCCGGGAGGCACCGACAGCGCCTGCAAAAACGCTGCTCCCTGGTACTTGCCAAGCACTTTCCCGGAGGGATGCGGAAACCTGCCCCGTGCGGGTGCTAAAGGCCGGACCGGAGGATGCCCACGACCGCGGCGAGCCCGGCGAAGCTCTTGGCATCCAGACGTGCAGTCAGGGAGGCAGCCAGAATAAATAACTTACTTATTGGATTTTAAAGGCAGGCAGCAGGGGATTTGGGGGTTTTAGATGGGAACTTCAGGCAGAGCTGGGAAACTTTCCCTGCCGCTGCCTCCCCATCACTCCCTGACCGTCCTCGGCATTCTGCAAACAGCTTTAATCATGGATATTTGCAGGGAAAAAGAGCTGCTCTCCTTCCCACCCAGCCCGGACCCAATGAACCCCCTTACCTGCTGCGGGGAGAGCCCAGGAGGGGTCCCTGAAGCCCCCCGTTCCCTCTGCCGGGCCGGGGTTGGGATGCTGAGCCGCTGAGCGCTCCGGCGAGGACTGGGCTCCAGCGACGGATGGCTCTGCTCTTACTCCAAGCGGTGACGGTGACGACAGGGACTGGGGGAGGAGGGAGAGCCATGCCCAGGCAGGGAAGGAGGGGAGGCTGCGGGGATGAGGGGGAGGAAGGCTGGAGGGGCACCAGCTCCCCTGGCCCTCCTCCCCCCCCAAGCATTGGCAAAGCTTCCCCGGGGCTGGGAAGGGCTGGATTTGCCAGGGATTTCTCAGTCTCTTCCAAGGCACCGCTTGGCCGGGGAAGAGGGAAGGGGATGTTGGGCTTTATGCGTGAGGATGGGGAGGGAGAGGGAAGAACGGGAGCCAAAATGCTGTGGAGCGGCGGCGGCGGAGCACAGGATGGGGCGTTGCAGGGTGCACGGCTTGGAGTACGGCAGCGGGCATCGCAGAGCGTCGCATGGGGCACGGCGTGGGGCATCGCGGGGCATCACAGGGCATCGCAGGGCACTGCATGGGGCACTGCGTGGGGCATCGCAGGGCATTACAGGGCACGGCGTGGGGCACTGTGTGGGGCACTGCGTGGGGCATCGCAGGGCATTGCAGGCCACCACAGGGCATTGCATGGGGCACTGCGTGGGGCACTGCGTGGGGCATCACAGGGCATTGCACGGGGCATTGCAGGGCATTGCAGGGCATTGTGTGGGGCACTGCGTGGGGCATCGCAGGGCATCGCAGGGCATTACAGGGCGTCGCAGGGCATTGTGTGGGGCACTGCGTGGGGCATCACAGGGTATTGCGTGGGGCATTGCATGGGGCATTGCAGGGCATCGCAGGGCATTGCG
>VZTL01061696.1:63180-75505 GCA_013400535.1 Scopus umbretta | reverse complement strand
CCGGCGACGGGGGGGGGGGGGGGGTTCGGGAGGGGACCAAGCCGGGTGTCCCGGGGGCCGCAGCTCCGGTTTGGTGCCGAGCAGGTGAGGACGAATCGCCGTGATTTTTGGTTTTTTTGCTGGGGAATTCCATTCCTGCTGGATTAAGAACGATAAGGAAGATGGCTGGAAAGGCGCCCGTTGATGCGCAGCCATGCTTCGGGGTGCAGAGGAGACAACGAGAGCGTGGCATCCCGTAGGGATGGGACTTGGGTTTTCCCTGCTCCTTCGCTACCGTCGGGGCCCATCATTCTCCTCTCCCTACCAGGGAGGCTCCTTCTCCTTCCCTTGGGACCACCTGGGGGATTTGGGGGAAGAGAAGTGACTCCAGGAAGCTTCACGTGTTGTTTGAGCCCGTATCTGGGATGCAGAAGGTGCGGAGCGCCCCGCGAGCCGGCGCGGCCATGGCCAGGGATGGTGGGATGAAAAACCATCGGCACCGGGGTGACCCGCTCAGAGGTGGGAGCTGCCGGGAGCCCCCCCAAACCCTCTGCCCCCCTTGGCGGGGGGGGGGGGTCTCAGACGCTGGGTTTCACGCCGTCGGATGGCAGCGAGCAGGGCTCGCAGCTGGCCCCGAGCCGCGTCCGCCGGGAGGGAATTTTAATTACGCTTTTAAATATCGGCTAATTACGAACCGGCTGCTGCGCTGTCAGGAGCGCGGGTTTTAATTGGATTTATTTGCAGGTGCCCAGAGGGGTCAGGGAAAAGGAATGGAGCCGGAGGGGGCGGGGGGAACAGTGAAGTCGGCGTGGCTGGCTCCGGGCAGGATCCGGCCGGCCGTGGGGGATGCTGTGAGCCCCTTCATGGAAGGGCCGGGGATTTATTCGGCTGCGCCGATACCGAGACATTCCCAAAGCTGTCACCCCGTGCGATGGTGGCGGGGACCCAGACGGGCGATCCCAGGGGACGAGCAGCCGCCGGCCGTGGCTCTGGCAGATCGTACCGACCCCCTTTCCTCTGCAGGGCCCGGCTACTTGAAATGTTTAATTAAGCCGGAGCAAATTGCTCCGGGTGGTCAGGTAACGCTTGTTCCTGGGGGGGGGAAAGGAAAAAACACAAAAAAAGGTGGGGGAGAAAGGAAAACATTGCTGTTTTCTGATCTCTCTGCTGCTTTGGAGGAAGGCAAGTCTCCTCTCTCACCTGCTGACTGCTCTCGGGCGCTGCTTTCGGGGAGGATTTTGAGGTGCTCCCCGGAGCGCGGCTGCGGGGGGGGCGCGCTCACGGCCCCCTTTCCCGCAGGGCATCCCGCAGACCGTGCTGGTCGGCCACGACTGGGGCGGCGCCGTGGTCTGGAACATGGCGCTCTTCTACCCGGAGAGGGTGAGGTGGGTCCGTGCCACGCGCGTGGCTCCTTGGGGACCGGTCCGAACCCCGCCAGGTCCCGCCAGATGCCCTGGGTCCTGCCCCGGGCACCCCAAATCCGGGTACGATGCCGACTCTGCGCTCCCCACGATGTCGCAGAGCCGTGGCCTCGCTCAACACCCCGTACCGTCCTGCCGACCCCACTGTGGACATCGTGGAGAAGATGAAAAGCTATCCCGCCTTCGATTATCAGTTCTACTTCCAGGAGCCGGTGAGTCCAGGACCACGATTCTTATCCCCCACCCTGCGGCAGGATCCGGCCCCGGGGTGGCTTGGGTCCCTGGGGAGGGTTGGCGTCACCCACCGTGCTTCCTCCCCCCCTGCAGGGCGTCGCGGAAGCGGAGCTCGAGAAGGACGTCGGCCGGACCCTGAAGGCCCTGATCCGCTCCACGCGCCAGGAGGTAGGTGCGGGGCTGAGGGTGGGCCTGGGGTGGGAGCAGAGGGGCTTCGCAGCCTGCCCGGGGCCAGCCCAGCCTGATGTCCTCTCCACGCCTTGTCGAGCCTCTGCCTGTGGCACCCTCTCCCCTTCCACCTCGCCCGTGCCAGGAGCCAAAAGCTTCGGGGATGGTTTGGCAACGGCCCACAGTGACCCTCGGGCACGCCGCACCCCGTGTCGGCTGTCCTTCTGCTGCCTCTCCGCACTAACATCTGCGTTCAGCCAGCCATCAGTAGGGACCAGAGTGAACGCATCCTTGTGAGCAGCGGTGCAGGGCCCACACCTTTTTAGGACTCAAAGCTGACCCCGAGTAAGGACTGAGAAGACCTAGAAAGCTGCTGCTGGGGAGAGACAGGCCAGCCCGGGGAACAGCAGATTCGCGGGGTGACTGTCTCGGTGCGGCCTGGCAGAGGCTCCTGCTCTCCCTCTGCCCTCGCAGTGCCAGCGCCGCTCGCTTCCTTGACCCCCGCACACGTTACCACCTCGCTTCAGGGTGACAAACCTTGGCCGTGTAAAAATAGCAGCGNATGCTCAGTGCCTGTTCCTGGCTCCGGAGTGTGGGGCTGCACGGTCGGTTCCTGCATCCCTCGGGATGCAGCGATGCTCAGTGCCTGTTCCCAGCTCCATGGCCCAAGGCTGCATGCTCANCCATCAGTAGGGACCAGAGTGAACGCATCCTT
This sequence comes from Scopus umbretta, assembly GCA_013400535.1. Taxonomy (NCBI): domain Eukaryota; kingdom Metazoa; phylum Chordata; class Aves; order Pelecaniformes; family Scopidae; genus Scopus; species Scopus umbretta. The sequence continues at coordinate 72,988 of VZTL01061696.1, read as the reverse complement.
GTGAGCAGCGGTGCAGGGCCCACACCTTTTTAGGACTCAAAGCTGACCCCGAGTAAGGACTGAGAAGACCTAGAAAGCTGCTGCTGGGGAGAGACAGGCCAGCCCGGGGAACAGCAGATTCGCGGGGTGACTGTCTCGGCGCGGCCTGGCAGAGGCTCCTGCTCTCCCTCTGCCCTCGCAGTGCCAGCGCCGCTCGCTTCCTTGACCCCCGCACACGTTACCACCTCGCTTCAGGGTGACAAACCTTGGCCGTGTAAAAATAGCAGCGCCCGGGGAGCACGCGGGGGGGAGGCCGTGCCTCGCCAGCGGCGTCCTTCTGCCAGCCGTGCTGGCTGCTCCCGGCTCCGCAGCCCGGGGCTGCACGGTCGGTTCCTGCATTCCTCGGGATGGAGGGGTGCTCAGTGCCTGTTCCTGGCTCCGGGGTCTGGGGCTGCACGGTCGGTTCCTGCATTCCTCGGGATGGAGGGGTGCTCAGTGCCTGTTCCTGGCTCCGGGGTCTGGGGCTGCACGGTCGGTTCCTGCATTCCTCGGGATGGAGGGGTGCTCAGTGCCTGTTCCTGGCTCCGGGGTCTGGGGCTGCACGGTCGGTTCCTGCATTCCTCGGGATGGAGGGGTGCTCAGTGCCTGTTCCTGGCTCTGGAGTGTGGGGCTGCATGGTCGGTTCCTGCATCCCTCAGGATGCAGCGATGCTCGGTGCCTGTTCCCGGCTCCATGGCCCAGGGCTGCGTGCTCGGTTCCTGCATCCCTCGGGATGCAGCGATGCTCAGTGCCTGTTCCCAGCTCTGTGGCCCAGGGCTGCATGCTCGGTTCCTGTATCCCTCGGGATGCAGCGATGCTCAATGCTGGCTCCCAGGCAAGGAGGGACATGGAGCCCCAAGTCTGCCTGGCAGTCACGGGGAGCCCCCCGGGGATGGGTTCCCCCCCGGCTGCGGTGCCGCTCCCTGCCTGCCCTCCGTCCCCTCTCTCCGCAGGACCGCCTGCCCTTCGCGCTCGACATCCACAGGGTCCAGGAGCGAGGTAAGGGGGGGGGAGACCTCGCTGCAGGGCGGGATGCCGCAGGTGGGACATGGCAGCAGCGCTGCGCCTCTTGCAGGGGGGCTGCTGGTGGGCTTCCCGGAAAACCTTCCCGCCAGCCAGATCCTGCACGGCCCCGAGCTGCAGTACTACATCCAGCGCTTTGAGAAATACGGCTTCAGGTAGGGGCAGGAGCTCGGGGGGGGGCTGGTGGGGTACCCCTGCCCCGAAGAAGGGGCACCCCCAAACCCCCCAAGACCTTGCTTTATAACCCCCAAGAAGGGGTGAGGCTGCTTTCCCCTTGCAGGCTCTTCCCGTGCCGGCTGTGCCGTGGGCAGTGGGATGGTCCCCGCGGTGGTGTCGGCCGGAGCCGAGTCCCAGCATCTCCACCCCGTTCCCCTCTCTTCCAGCGGCCCCTTGAACTGGTACCGCAACATGCGGCCCAACTGGCGCTGGGCGCTCTCTGCCAAGGACAGGAAGGTGGGGACTGATCCTGTCCCACGGGGAGCGTTTGCAGACCCAGCACCTTCCCCACCTTGTCGCCTGCGTCTCCTGTAGATCACGATGCCAGCGCTGATGGTCACAGCCGGGAAGGATATGGTGCTGCATCCCAGCATGAGCAAGGGCATGGAGGAGTGGGTAAGCCAGCGTGGGGCCGTCCCACCCAGCCCTGCCCGCGACCGGCGGGTACCGAAGCCATCCCGCTTCCATAAGATCCCACCACGGGAGAGCCCCGGCGCAGGTCCATCCTGCCGAGACGGGCTGGATTTGGCCCAGCTATGGGGACATCACTTCATAGCATCACAGAATGCCGGGTTGGCAGGGACCCCGAGGATCGCCTGGTCCGACCCTTCTGGGCAAGAGCTCAGCCTAGACAAGACGGCCCAGCACCCTGTCCAGCTGAGTCGTAAAAGTGTCCAGTGTAGCGGAGTCAGCCACGTCCCCGGGGGGATTATTCCAATGGTTGACTGCTCTCACTTTTTGTGACACTCTCACATTTGCTCTCACAAATTTTCCTCTCCTGTCCAGTGGGAACCTCCCCAATCCAGTGGGAACCTCCCCAAGAGCACCTTATAACCGTCACCCCTTGTCCTCTCCACGCGAATCCTTGTAGAAAGGGAGTCTCCATCGTCTTTGGAACTACCCTTTACGTGCTGGTCCGTGGGGATGAGATCACCTCAAAGCCTCCTTTTCCGAGGCTGAAGAGACCCAGTTCTCTCGGCCTTTCCTCTCACGGCAGGCTTCCCAGTCCTTTGGTCACCTTGGCGGCCCTTCTCTGGTTCCCCTCCAGCCTGTCCACAGCTTTGTTGTACAGTGGGGACCAGAACTGTCCACAGCATTCCAGGTGTGGCCTGATGAGCGCTGAGTGGAGTGGGATAATGACTTTTTTAGCTCTGCTGGTGATGCCCTTTTTGATGCCAGCCAGCACCCTGCTGGCCTCCTTGGCCGCAGCAGCACGCTGTCCGCTCGTATTGAGCCTCCTGCCCACCAGGAGCCCCAGGTCCCTTTCCACAGAGCTCCTCTCCAGCCAGGTGGATCCCAGTCTGTGCTGCACTCCTGGATTACGTTTTCCCGGGTGCAAGATCTTAACATGTCCCTGTTGAACTTCATAAGGTTCTTGTTAGCCCACCTTTCCAGATCTTCCTGCGGGGTGGCTCTCCCTTCCGGAGCGTCTGCTTCCCCACTCAGTTCGGTGTTGTCTGCAGGCTTCATCAGGCTGCACTTGACCCCGCTATCCCGACCACTTAACGTTGGGCCCCGTGTTGATGCCGGGGGGACCCCGCTTGTGACGGGTTGCCACTTGATAAGGGGGGGCCGGGCTGATCTGGGGAGAGGGGGGCATTTGCTCTTGCCAAAAGGAAGAACTGGGGATGCAGGAGCAGCCCGGGGTGGGGAATACTGCCGCCGAACACGCCGGCTCCCGGCACAAACCAGCCCCTTTCCACTCTTGTGCATCCCTCCGTAGATCCCGCAGCTGCGCCGGGAGCACATCGAGGAGTGCGGGCACTGGACGCAGATGGAGAGGTACCGCGGCCGGTGTGCACGGCCTCGCTCCCTCGGAGCCGGGCTCCCCGGGCTTCCCCGGCTCCCCGGGGACGCCGGCTCCCGCCCCAGCTCTGTGCTGTCCCCCCAGGCCGGCGGTGCTGAACAGGATCCTGGTGGAGTGGCTGGAGGGGCTCCCCCCCGACACCCCCCTGCCCAAGATCTCCAGGCTGTGAGCGGGACCGGCGGGCAGAGCCCTGCCCCGTGCCTTCCCTCCTCCCCGGGCTGATTTTACTGCTTAGACTTTGATTTTTTTTTTTTTTCACCTGCAGGGTTTGATTTGTATTTTCGGGGGGGTGTTGATGGGTGGAAGCGGTGGGCGAGGAGGGTGGCCCAGAGCGTGGCTCCTGCTTTCTGCAGCTAAAAGGGTCCCCGTGAGCTCTCGCGGAGGTGCCGGGGTGCTGGGCCGTGGTTTGGTGCTGGACCCATCCTCGGGGCAGCATCACCCCGGCCCCATCCCGGGGGCTTCCCTCGTGCGGGGCTTTGACCGGGGGCTCCCGGGTTGTGGCCTCTCGCGCCGCCCGGCTGGTTTTGCTGTGGAGGTCGTGGTGCTCTCCCAGCGACGAATGCTGCCCGAGCAATCGCCTCCTGCCTCGGGACGTCTAGAAATAAAGCACAAAGCGACCTGAGCACCTCCGTCGTCCCCGTGGTCCGTAGGGTGCGGGTTCACGCAGCGCCTCCCGGCCTCTTCCCTTCCTCCCGCGGCCCATCCCCGTGGTGCCGGGGCTCGGCCCCTGCCTGCAGCCACCTTCCCCCGAGCTCCCGGCCCTGCTCCTGGCCCCAGCAGACGTTCTCAGCGGACATCCAGGACGGCGTAAGGATTTGGGCAAACACGCTTGGTATTTCCCCCTGCAAAATTCTCCCCAGCCCTCAACTATTTTCAGCCGGGGCTTTGCGGTTTGTCTGTCTGCATCCTTCCCCGCCCTGCCAGCAAGCCCACGGGAATGTTTTGCATCCGGATTCATCCCTGAAAAAGGAGCTGCGTGGATTTGGGGTGGGGGGGGGAGAGAAAAATCCCAGCCTCTGGGTGGGCAGTGGGAGATGTAAACCTGCTCCCTCCAGCCGGGCGTTATCCATAACCCTCGCTGTCGTCCTCCCCGGGTCTCCTGGCAGGGGAGGCGGCCTCGGGAGCGGGTTTCGGAGCTGCTTTGGAGCCTACCGCCGAAATGTAAAATCCAAAAGCATTTTCCATGGGCAGCTGGGAGCTGCGGCCAAGCACCCGCCCTGGAGCCCTGCCCAGAAAGCCAGGCAGGCGCTGCCAAAACGGCCTCTCCCTTAGCGCTGGCATCTGGCTTTATGGATTTCAGAGGCGTCTGCAGCCTCCTGCCGGCCCTCCCTGCACCCCAGCCCTGGCAGGGGCCTGACCTGGGGGTTTCCACTGCGCTCCTGGGGGGCTGCAAGGCTGCAGCAGTGCCCAGCAGGACACCGGCCCTCCGGAACAGCTGGAGATGATTTGGGGAGCGGGGGGGGGACCTGCAGGGAGCTCCCGAGTCCCCTTCTCTCCTCGCACACCATGTAATCCCCCCTCACCCTGCGCTACCGCAGCAGGGCATCGCTCCTGCTCCAGCAGCTCCCTTTCCCCTGATCCCCACCCCACACCAGCTCCGTGCCCCCTCTCCTGCAGCCCCGACCGGCTTCTCCAGCTCCCCCCCTGGCTGTGAATGTCCTTGGCCCCATGGGTGCGTGCATCCTTAGGGCCCGGTGCATGTGCATCCTCGGCTCCCTGGGTGCACACGTCCTTGGGTGCATGCATCTCCAGGGTGCCCGTGTCCTTGGTCCCCGGGTGCATGCATCTCCAGGGTGCACACGTCCTTGGTTCCCCCAGTGCATGCATCCCCAGTCTCCGGGGTGCAGGGGTCCCTGGTTCACCCATCCTCCATCCCGCACGAGGACACACGCACCCAGTACGTTCAGCACGCTCTGATGCCCAGGCAGTCCCGTGGGATGGAGTTAGCCCAGGGCGACCGGCAGGGATGGAGACACCCACCGCCTGCGGAGCGGGGACCCGGGAAACCAGCAGAGCCACAGCAGACTCGGGCCTCGATGCCGGCATGACCAGAGCAATGCAAACACCAGCAGAAGAGATGCAAAGTCCCACCCCGGTTTCCTCTGGGGCCTTACTCCGTCTCTCGGAGGGTGTATTCCCAGGAGAAATCCTCCAGCCATAAAGATGAGCAATGGCACTGGCTGCCGCTGCCTAACAGCACCCGCAGGGCTGGGCCCCGGCGCGGCGGATGGAGGCTGAAATGAAGAAATAAATCTGGCTGCAGACCGAGCGCCTCCGGGCAATTTCTTTTTGCAGCTCGAAGGCGCTCGTAGTGGTCTCAGGCCTGGCGGAGGGAGAGGGACCGCATCCCTCGGGATGCTGCGGAGCTGGGGAGCTCGGACCAGCAAAAACCCCTCCCAGGGTTGATGTGCTCTCCAGCTGCACGACGCACCGTGGCTCTGTCCCGCTCTTGTCTCAGTTCTTCGATGTGAAAAGAAAGAATAAAATCTCCGGAAAACCTCAGGGCGGGTTTCAAAGCCCCGAGCGGAGCACCAGAAGCTTGGAAGAAATGATCTTCCGCAGCCCCGGTGTGAGGGGCGGCTCCCGGAGCTCCCAGGGCACCTCGCAAAAGGCTGGGTTTAGTTTTTAAGAGATGCTTGCAATTCCCACTCTACAAATCCAAGTGCTTACCTTTGAGAACAACAACAATAAAAAAAAGGATGTCGAGAGGAAAAATCATGGTGTGTCCCCAGGGGAGCAGAGGCTCGGCTGCTCGGAGCGGGGGGTGACAGGGGCAGCACCCTGCGTGTCCAGGACCTGGCCATGAGGACAGGGCTGGGTTTGCAAGGCTGCTTGCAGGGTGTTTGCAAAGCGATGCACAGCTCAAGGGGCCTAAACTGGGGGCAGAACCCCCAAACCTCCCAGTTCGGCGTTGCTGGTTGTCCCCCGGACGCGTTGCTCCGATCGCCAAGGGCGGGCAGCAACCCTCCTCCACCTGGCTCTGCTCCGGAGGAGAAGCTGCTGGGAGTCGCACCGCGGTACGAGGGACGGGCGGATCTAGGGGGGACAGGCACCCCGGGTTTCTCCCATCCCTCTGACCCCACGGGGGTCTCTGCGATGGCTGCGATGAGTCTCAGATGGGAAACGTCCGCTGGACGGCGCGCACGGGGTGCAGGGTGCACGCACAGGGCGCACATACGCAGTGCAGGGTGCAGGCATCGGGGTCCAGGGTGCACCGATGGGGTGCAGGGTGCACACACGGGGGGCAGGCATCGGGGTGCAGGGTGCACACACAGAGTGCAGGGTGCACGCACGGGGCGCAGGGCACATGCATGGGGTGCAGGGTGCACACACGGGGTGCAGGGTGCAGGCACTGGGGGTGCAGGGCACCCACATGGGGTGCAGGGTGCACGCACAGCATGCACATACGCAGTGCAGGGTGCAGGCATCGGGGTCCAGGGTGCACAGATGGGGTGCAGGGTGCACACACGGGGTGCAGGGTGCAGGCATGCAGTGCAAGGTGCAGGCACTGGGGGTGCAGGGCACCCACATGGGGTGCAGGGTGCAGGCATCCGGGTGCAGGGTGCACACATACAGTTCAAGGTACACCCACAGAGTGCAGGGTGCATGCACGGGGTGCAGGGTGCAGGGTGCCCACATGGGGTGCAGGGTGTACACACGGGGTGCAGGGTGTACACATGGGGTGCAGGGTGCAGGGCACATGCACGGGGTGCAGGGTGCCCACATGGGATGCAGGGTGTACACATAGGGTGCAGGGCATATGCATGGGGTGCAGGGTGCACACATGGGGTGCAGGGTGCACAGTGTACACACGGGGTGCAGGGCACACGCATGGGGTGCAGGGCACAGACATGGGGTGCAGGGTGCACAGTGTACACATGGGGTGCAGGGCACATGCATGGGGTGCAGGGTGCACACACGGGAGCAGGATGAAGACATGGGGTGCAGGGCGTGGGCATCAGGGTGCAGGGCGCACGCATAGGGTGCAGGGCACACGCATGGGTTGCAGGCTGCATGCACGGGGTGCACGGTGTGGGTGCTGGGGTGCGGGGTGCACGCACAGGGGGTGCTGGGTGCAGGCAGGGCCTGGCAGGGTCACGCTGGGCGACTGCCGAGGGTGCAGAGCCCCAGACCCCGGGCCGGCCTAGCGGCAGGGTCTGTCGGAGCGACCCTGCCCCATGCAGGCAGCGGGTGGGCTGGAAAACCCACAACTGCCGAGGCTTTTCCGTAGAAACCCATCTGAAATAGGAAAAAAAGAAAATAATACAGAATTAGAATGTACCGGTTGAACCAGCAAAAGCACAGCCGCTTTGGCGCAGGGGCTCAGGGCTGCTGCGGGAAGGAGCTGGGCCTAATCCTGCACCTCCAGGACCTTGCCCCACAACGGTCTCCAGCTCTGCCGCCAGCAGGCAGGGCTCCCTTCGCCCCAGGGGGATTCGGGTGCCGGAGGGCAGGACTGCCCCCAGCCGCCAAGTCTGATGGCACCCGGTTAAATTTCAACCCAGCCCATCCCTGGCCTCTGGGATGGCTCCGGCTCGGCCCCGGAGTCGCTGGGTTGGTACCGGGAGCGGAGGCGCCCTGGCTGCCGGGTGCCGAGGGCGAAGGTCCCTCCGGAGCCAACGCACGGCTCCAACCTCAGCGTCACCCGCCCCGGCGACCCAAACCCACCCTGGCGTGAGGGTGGCACGGTGCGACCACCTCTCCTTGTCCCCTGGACCGACAACCCGCGGGAATCTGCTGTTTGCCTCCGCTTTTAACCGGCTTCTCCCTCAAAGGCTGCGAGGCGCCCATGGGTGCTGGCAGCAGGGGTGCTGAGCCGCAGGGATTACGGGCCAACACGTCCCTGCTGCCATGCAGGGTCCAACCCTGGTCCTGGCCTCCCCTCCTCCAGCCGTTTCCTCCCCTTTCACAAAGGAAGCAATTAAAGTGGGAAAAGAGATAAGAGGAAAAAATAAGCCCTCGGAGATTGAGGAATAAAGAATAAAAGTTGCCCATAATTAAATTTCAGCCATTTTATTTTTAAACGGGGAAGAAAGAAGACAAAAAAACCCAAAAACCCCACACCCTGATTTCTGCCTGGCCCGAGACGCCGCTCGAACGGCTGGCAAGACCCAGCCACTCAAGGAGCTGCAGCACAGCACCCCTGCCTCAGTTTCCCCACTGCTGCAGGGGAGGGGGCAGCTCCGGGAGCCCCCCAGCTGCAGGCAGCTCTGGGGAGGAGCACGGCGGGCAGGGGACAGGGAGGAAGGCTCCAGCCGCAAGCCGAATTTTTGGGCAAATCCCATCTCCACGCTCCCGCACGGGCTCGGAGGCAGAGCCTCCCGCGTCCGCCCCTCCAGCAGTGCGGCAAGGCGGCTCCCTGCAGCCTGGGCATGCACTGCCATTTGGGAATGCACTGCGATTCGGGAATGCACTGCCATTGGGAATGCATGGCCACCTGGGCATGCACTGCCATTTGGGAATGCACTGCGATTCGGGAATGCACTGCCATTGGGAATGCATGGCCACCTGGGCATGCACTGCCATTTGGGAATACATTGCAATCGGGAATGCACTACAATTTGGGAATGCATGGCATTTTGGGAATGCATGGCCACCTGGGCATGCACTGCCATTTGGGAATACATTGCAATCGGGAATGCACTACAATTTGGGAATGCATGGCATTTTGGGAATGCATGGCCACCTGGGCATGCACTGCCATTTGGGAATACATTGCAATCGGGAATGCACTACAATTTGGGAATGCATGGCATTTTGGGAATGCATGGCCACCTGGGCATGCACTGCCATTTGGGAATACATTGCAATTGGAAATCACTACAATTTGGGAATGCATGGCATTTTGGGAATGCATGGCCACCTGGGCATGCACTGCCATTTGGGAAAGCATTGCAATTTGGGAATGCATTGCCATTTGGGAATGCACTGCCATTTGGGAATGCATTGCCACCTGGGCATGCACTGCAATTTGGGAGTGCATTGCAATTGGGAATACATTGCAATTCAGGAATGCACTGCAGTTCGGGAGTGCATTGCAATTGGGAATGCATTGCCAGCTGGGCATGCACTGCAATTTGGGAATACATTGCAATTGGAAATCACTACAGTTTGGGAATGCATTGCAGTTTGGGCATGCATGGCCACCTGGGCATACCCTGCAATTTGGGAGCGCGCTGCCATTCGGGAAGGCATTGGCCATTTGTGGCGCAGCCGGGACAGTGACAGGGAAGGCAGCAAATTCCAGAGCACCCCGCTGCTGAGCCAGCGCAAGGCCAGCAGCTCCAGAGGTGCCCGGGAGGGTGCAGAGAGGGGCCGAACCCGGCTCCCGTTCCCCGTTTTGGCCGCTTTCGAGAACCCCAGCCGGGCCCAGCAGCTGATATCCCTGGCAGTGCAGGAGCGCTGGCCGGGTTCGGGGCCCGCAGCCTTGTCCTGCCCGTGCAAACCGCGCTCCCGGGCGTGGAAAACCCAACCGCAGCATCCGCCGGCATCGTGCTGCCATGACCGACGCCAGCTGAGGATCCCCTGGGTGATCCTGGGGGATCGAATCCTTCCCTGGGCTGGATGTGTCCCCCGGGAGCTGCGGGAGAGCCCCTGCCAAGCTGCTGCCCTCGCTGCCTGGATCCCTCCAGGAGAGACACCGTGGCGCCCCGGGGCGTTTTCCATCCCACCAAAAATTCCATCGATTCGCAAATAAATTCATAAATATCTTCAACACCTAGCAAAACGCCACTGGGGGGGGGG
>VZTL01061696.1:24033-60720 GCA_013400535.1 Scopus umbretta | reverse complement strand
GCTACGGGAAGGGGGTGGCAGGGGGGAGAGGTGCTGCAGACACCCCCCGGGAGAGCCCTTTCTGCACCCCTGGAGAAGTTTGGCCAGTTTGGGGGGTCTGCTCTTTGGATGGGAGCTGAACCCCATCATAGAGACAGGGAGAAGGAGAATGAGCTAAGGGCAGAGGAGGGAGCCTGGGTGGGAAGGTGGAAGGCGGAGGGTTTGCTGATGGAGAGGAGGCTGGAGGGAACGGGAGGAAGGAGACCGCAGGAGGTGGCAAGGGAATAAATCATCCCCTGCAGCCAAGGTGGGACACGTGTTGTGTTGGTGGGGCAGCACATCGGACCCAGTCCTGCCTGGGGCGGGGGGATTCACCATCTGGTGCCCAACCCCATGCCAGGTCCATCCTTGCCCAAGTCCCTGCTGGGCTGGCCACCGCGAGGGAGAAGCTGTCCCAGAAGCTGTCCCGTCCAGCCAGGACCCATCCAGACCGCCCTGGGGATGCCCTGCCTTGGGTTGACCCCTGCCGGGAGATGGGACGGGGCTAGGTCTTTTGGCTGCACCCCCCGTGCTAGGTCTGGGGACAGTGTCTCAGGGTGCATGGCTGAGGTGGGAGGGAGGTCCCAACCTGGTCCCAGCCAGCCCCTCAAGATGAGGCCATCTGGGGACACTGGGACATGAGGCCACGAGGTTGGTATGGGTGCTGAGACCAGGTCTGAGAGGAGACCAGAGCAGAAGAGAACATGTAAACCGAGAGGACCTCAGCACACATCATGCTGTAGGAGGAAGGGATGGGCTGTGCCCAAGGGAGAAGTCTTAAATACACCATGGCATCCTCCCACTTCTCCCCACTGACTGCAAAGGGAGCCCGGGCTGACTTGTTCACATGGAGACAGCTCCGCTCAAGGGACTCAAGGGGTTGAGATGAACCTCTGTGTCCATAAATTATTAATCCTTTTGGAAGCCTGGCTCTGGCACAGTGGTCTTGGCAGACAAAGGATGGGCTGTGTGGAAAAGCAGGGGAGGCACTTGCTTGCTTCTGCTTTAGCTCTTGCTTTTGGTCCAGGTTCATGGCCAAGGAGGAGTCAAGTTCCAGAACTGGGCCAAGACCTATGGCTCCTCTCCGGAGCTGTACTTCCAGCCCACCTCAGTGGAGGAGATCCGGGAGGTAAGGCGGGTGCTTCCAGGAGACAACCCATTAGACATTAAGAGGAGAAAAGGCCAGGAAGGGCTGTGATGCTCCATCGTGTTCAGTCAGAGAGGTCACAGCTGGTGACAGTATGAGTCCTTCCCTTAGCCCCAGGAGATGGCCCATCCTACTGAACTGCACGCATTCTCCAGCAGGTGTGTCAAACACCTAAAAGATGCAGAAAACCAACATGCCTGGCCTCAGTTGGGTCCCTGTTCCTTGGGCATCAGCATCTGGTATCCTTCTGGGGGTCCCCTGCCTGCCCCAGCTGCCATGCTGAGGTGTGGGAGTCCTGTGTCACTTTTGTCACCCCAGAGATGCCTCTGTCACCCTAGGGTGTCTCAGGTGGGCACCACCTCTTTTGGGATGATAGAATCATAGAATGGTTTGGGTTGGAAGGAACCTTCAAAGGTCATCTAGCCCAGCCTCCAAGGATTGATCCCAAGGGCTGTCTTAGGACGTGTCTGGGCTCCAGGGGTGGTTTTAACCCCAGACGATGAGTTATCCAAGTGAATGGTTGTCAGCCACGGGTGAGATTGTAGCTTGGGATGTCTCACAGTGCCTCTGGCACCGCCCTTTAGCAGACGGCTTTGAGGGAGGTGTTGGATGCCCAGGGCCTCCTGTTGTCTCTGCAGATCCTGGATATGGCCAGGCAGCGGGACAAGAGGGTGAAGGTGGTGGGGGGCGGCCACTCTCCTTCAGACATTGCCTGCACCGATGACTTCATGATCCAGATGGGGAAGATGAACAGGATCCTTAAGGTGAGACCATTTTCTGGGAGGTGGCGTGCGGCCCTGGAACGTGGTGGCACCCCTGTTCGTGTGGCCACCGAGGGCTGGGAGGCGTTGCGCCATCGCTGCCTTACTCAGGGTGGGAGGTGAAAGGATGGAGAGGCTTTCCTCTCCTCCACAGCCAGGAATTTTCCCAAACCAGACCCTGAATTGCTGGTGCACCGCTCGCTGGATGGGAGCTTGCAGGGTGCCTCAGGCACGGCAGCCGGGCCACGAACCGCCCGGGCGTTTGGGGGCCATGGTTTGTTCCTGCGCCAGGCGGGAGGTGTCCCCGGGGGAGATTGCTCCGTTTGATGACACTGGGAAGGAAAGGGGTCTTGCTGGTTGCCTCTGGATCGTATCCTGAACAACTCTGGGAAAACGAGAGCTGCTGAGAGGGAGAGGCTTTCCTGCCCTTTGCTTTGCATCCAGACCTCCGAGGTGCGGGGAGATACCGGGCTCTTACTGGGGCTGCCTGGCTGGCTGGTTAAAAACAGTGAGAGAACTGACTCTGTGCACGTGTCCGTGCCTGCGCGTCATGTCTGCGTGCGCATGCACGTGTGTGCATGCCTGCCGTGTGTGCCTGCACACGTATGCGTGTGCACGCATGCGTTTGTGCCTGTCTGTGCACGTGTCTTTCTCTACGTGCGCGCGTGTGTGTATGTGTGCAGCTGAAGATGAACAGTCCTGACTGGAGCAGCACATTCTGAGAGCTGGGTCATTACTGGTAATTAACAGGAATAATTAATTAAGGGACGGCTCCCTCCCTGACAGCTCTGTCTGTCAGAAGCGGGGTGAAGAGCTCCTAAGGGTAATAAGCTGTCCTTCCACCAGGAGCTGGCTGAAGCTGGCTGAGCAAGGCAGGAAGGCAGAGCAGAGAGGTTTGCTGAAGGCAGAGCTTTGCTGGGAGGTGTCTCCTCCTTCGCATTGGCCAACACCTGGGAGAAGCTATGGGAGAGGTTACACACCCCTGAGACTGGGGAGAGCAGAGGGGAGCAGGGGCTGGACCAGGGACGGGAACCAGTGGCACCATTGGGCTGGATGAGGTTTGGGTTGGGTGAAGGTCTGAGAGAGGCAGCAGCTCAGGATGGAGCCAGGCCCTCGTGGTACGCGGCTCTCCCGCGTAAGAGCAGAAGTGTCTTCCATGGAGTGTTTCTCCTCCGAGCTCTGTGACCTTCCCCTCTCCCCTCCCATCCCATTCTTTGCAGGTGGACAAGGAGAAGCAGCAAGTGACAGTGGAAGGTGGGATTTTCCTCTCGGATCTGAACGTCGAGTTGAACAAGCACGGGCTGGCCCTGGCCAAGTGAGTGGGACGTGTGCGCGGGGCCGTCCCTGGGTGTCCTCCAAAGTGTCCATCCTTGCCCCAGGTCAAGCGCTGGGACTTGGTAAAACAGGGATGTTTGAAGAACTTTTACTGCAGAATAAGGGTGTTTACTTCAGGGTCTGGTCTTCTACCAGGGTCCTGCAGACCACCGGTCAACCCCCTCCACGATGGAATAGCTGATCCTGCCTTGGAGCAGGAGGTTGGGCAAGGGGAGCCTTTATCCCCACACCAACCCTATTATTCTCACTGCACCCACCAGGCTGGTGCTTTCCATGTCACAAAGGAAAATTTTGCGCTCCCTGGCCCTAAAAAGATGAGAGCACCCCTCCTAGGGATGCCTTGCATGGGGCAGAGGCTGACAGCGGGCAGCTCCGGGCGAAGGAGGCTGATGGCAGATAAAAATCAGGCTAGAAATGAGTTTTTGATGGCAAAATGCAATTAGTCATTGGAATGTCTTAGCGGGAGGCATAAGAGAATCTTTGCTCTGCGTTGCTTTGGGCTGTCTGGTGTCCCCAGAAGAGGAGGTGGAAGTGATGGGCTGGGGGGCCAGGGCAATCTGATCACAGCTGATCCCTTTGCCTCCAACACAAGTGGTTCTCCCTTGCAGAGGGTGTCTTGCCCAGGGCTTGGAGACAGCCACGTTCAGATAGGGGTTGGCAAAGGAAATAGCCCTGGAGAGCATTTCTCACACTCAATCTCTTTCATTTGCTGACCTCAGGGAAGAAATCGCTCTTTAATTACAGCCTAGCTCAATATCTGCGTTCCTCAGTCAATACAAGGGATCGGTTTGTCAGAGCCCTGGGCTAAGGGTTCAGAGAAATAAGCCCCACCTGAGCAGAAGGCCAATGGTGTGCAGGGGGCGAGCAGGAGCTCCTTCATGGAGGAGGAATCTACCGATGGTTCCAGTGGCCATAGACACCATGTCTGGTTCAGGAGATGCCAGCTCCCCAGCCGTTGGAAGATGGAAGGGCATTTGGGGGGAATGGCAGGAACAGCACGGTTTGCTTTAACCTTCTACCATCCCCATGTGCCCGCCTTGGCCATGGTTGGAGGGATGGACCTTGGTCTGCAGACCTCATGCTTGCAGATGCTGCTTCCAGCCCTGCTCCGCAGTAATGTTTCTGGGGTAAATCCGGGTTCCTCACCCCATGCTCTGCCTGCGTACGGGAGGGATGTCTCCACCCCAGGGAGTCCCTCAGGCTGATGGGGAGGGATGGGGACCTGTGAGATGGGACACAGCTGAGCTGACCATGGTGACCTGTGCTCACCAGCTGCCTCTTCTTCCCTGTGGACTATAGTGGCGTCCCGATAGATATGTCCCATGGAGACGTGTAAAAGTGGCAAATCAACCCACTTGCTGCTGCAGGGTACCCAGAAGGGTGGACAACCCTGCTCGTTGGGGCAGGGGGCATGTCCTGGGGGTCTCTCTGAAGGGTCTGCATGCAGTGTAACGCCTGGCGCGGTGGGCTGTGCCCCATGCCACGTCCCACACACTCAAGTCCTCACCCAGCCCTTCATCTGCCCCCAGCTTAGGAGCTGTTTCGGAGGTGGCAGCGGCCGGTGTGATTGGGACGGGAACACACAACACCGGGATCAAGCACGGCATCCTCCCCACCCAGGTGAGACACGAGTTGGGAGCGTGTCAGTGCATGGACATCAACGTCCTGAGGGCCTCAGGGGAGATGTCCCATCACCCAGTCTGGGTCTGGTGTGCCCAGCCCGGGGGTAAGGAAGGAGCACACTGTACTTAGCTAGCAGGAGGGGTCCTGCCCCCCAGGGATGGAGCTGCTGTGGGGGACCCCCTCATCTGCCAGCCAGAACATGATCCAGCCCAAAACTTCTCTGTCCCGGTGCTTTATGGTCTTATAATCCAATGAATAAGCTCCGTACCAAAGGGAAAGTAGTTTTTCTACTTATATTGGAGCCCCCAAAAACCAAATCGCTGCAGGGCCCAGGTCTATTTTTAACTAGACAGACATGAAAATTCTCCACTCCTAGCTCGCATCCTGTCTGGTGATTTCACTGGTGGTTATGGAGAAGTGAAGTAATTTAGGGGGAGTTTTACTTCCTTATTTGATGGCTTTTCCTAGCATCCCCGAGAGGGGGAAGGGTCCTTCCACGTCACTACATCAAAGGTGGCAGGAGAGGGGCTGGTGGAGCCAAACTCACCAGAAAGCACCCTGTGATGCCGGTTGTGGTACAGGGGCCTCCCAGCCCTAAGGTTTGGGGTGGATGCAGGGTCTTGGCACGGAGATGGGACACAGTCACTGAGGCTTTGCTCCCCTCTCGGCAGGTTGTAGCACTCACACTGCTGACAGCCTCAGGGGAGATCCTGGAGTGCTCCGAGTCCATCAACGCGGACATCTTCCAGGCTGCCCGCCTGCACCTCGGCTGCCTGGGTGTTGTGCTCACAGTCACCTTCCAATGTGTGCCTCAGTTCCACCTGCATGAGGTGGCCTTCCCCTCCACCCTCACCGAGGTACGCTGTGGGTGATGCTTTCAAAGCCTTCTTGGGGTTAAGCAGAGTTCTTGGTGAGGTGATGTGGCTGGAGGGAGCCTGGGAATTGGTTACGCTCTGGTAGAGAATCCCACAGATGTGTGTGGGTTGCCCTCCTTGTGCATCTTCACAGTGCGCTTCATGGCGTCCTTTCAGCTGGAAACTTCTCCAGGGTGACAAAGGAGAGGAAGGAAAAGCCATGTTTCTTAGCAAATGCCACCTTAACTTCCCGTGGGTGGGAGCAGCATCTTCTGGAACTGGAGAGGTGCAGGTAGTGGGGTGGGGAGGAGGAGGTACTCAGGAGTGCCACCTCTGCGCCACGTAGGGCAGGTGGGTGGTGGGGACCTGCAGCAAGACGTGCATTGCATCGTGCCCTTGATATTCAGGAGCAAAACAGGGTTTGGGGTGTAGCCCCTCAACGTGGTTGCAAGCTGAGCCAGTGGTGTGGTGGGAAATGGGGCTGCTGAGTCCCCTTCTGCTCTGGGAAGACATTTGCTTTGTTCCCAGGGGTGCTGCATGGAGCAGAGGAGAGGGCTGAGTATGCTCTGGCAGCTTTGCTGGCCACAAAACCTGGGAGAAGCCTGGGTGGGGAAGCCCAGGGTGCTGTGAGGCTGCCACGAGTTGTTCTTCAGTCCTCCCAAAAAAGCAGGTGGGACCTCTGCCTCTCACACTGGGACCCTCTGCAGCCACCCCTCTGCATCCAGCCGGGAGGAGCTGGGCAGAGGGGGAGAGCTGCGGGGAAGGAGATGAATGTCGCTTCCTTTATTTGTTATTCCTGGTGGGTTTTGAGAACTGTAAGGCATCATCTCTGGGAGAAGCTGTGTCCATTCCCAGCTGCTTTCAGCTCCACGTCTGGCCCAGGACAGCTCAGGGGTGACGTGAAGGTGACATGAAACCTCACCTCTTTCATCACTGCCATGCTCAGCCCTAAGCTGTTCCCAGGCCCCTCTTTTAAAACTGGTCCAGACTGACACAGATTTTTTGCTTTTATCTAGTCTGAGATTCAACTAAGCTGATTTTCCTGTCCCGGACCAACCTCCGTGCAGCCCCGGGGCTTCTCATGGCTGCAGGAGAAGGCTGGTGGCTTCCAGTGTCCTCTGGGACCTGCCAAAGACTTTCTGTGCTCACCCTGGGCTGCAGGGAGTGACCCTGAGCTGGGAACCTGGCTGTGTCCTTCGGAGACATCCTCGGGCTCCTGGCAGGGGAGATGGGACCACTGTGCTGCAGGAGGCTGCTGTGGGAGGGCTGGCTGCCTGGCAGGCAGCAGGCAGGCAGGCATTGCTGCCTGCTCTCCTGGGCATGAGCCCCAGCTGAGAGAGGATGGGTTGGCATGGGGTACGTTGCAAACCTGAGATCCAGGTGAGCAGAGGGCTCCTGTTCAGGAATAGAATCAGAGAATCACAGAATCATGAAGGTTGGAAAAGACCTCTGAGATCATCTAGTCCAACCATCAACCCAAAAAAAACCCAAACCACAAACCATGAAAGACCTCTTGGCTGGGCTCGAGTTGGCTGGTGGGAGCTGCATGCCACCAGTGGGACCGAGACAGGAGAGAGGAGGGTGAAAACGCTTCTCCTACTCTTCTTGATTTCACCTCCGATTCAGGTTTGGGGCTGGCAAGGTGCTTGCCCTCTGGAAGGACAGCCAGTGCCCTCTTTAGGGAAACAACAACGAGACCCCTGTCAATGTCCCGTTGTTGTCAATGTCCTGGCCTCTCTGCAGCATCATCCTCACATCTCCGCAGCAATTGTCCCCTGCCTGACTCCGCCTGGAGGTGACAGAAACCAGCCCCCTTCCTCCCGCTGTGGTCTGTACCTTGCGTACAGCCCTGGGGGCTTTAAACTGTTCCCCCGTCTCGTGAGCAATGCCTGAGCCTCGCTGCAGGCGGGAATAAGCGAGGGGAAGAGCAGCCGCAGCGGTGGGGAGCTGCTCCGGGCTTGGACGCGTGCCTGGGCTGTGCAACGCCGGCAGTCCCGCCGGAGCCGGGATGGAGGTTTGCCCGTAGCCATCAGCTTCGTCTTCCCTGGGTTGCCCCCGAGCTGCGGCAGGACTGAGCAGAGAGGCTCCAGTGCAATTGAGTTAGAGATGCTGAAAGAGCCTGCAGGCATCACCGCCTGCTTCTGGCCATGGGAAGTGCCACCGGGATATGGATCAGCCAACGCCTCTGCTCCGTTGAACGCCGCGCTTGCAGGTGCCAGCAGGTCAGCGGAGATCTGGTAACTCCAGGCACGCATGACTAAGCCTAATGCAGATTTAATGTTCCAGCTGGAGAAAATTGCCCTTGCTGGAAATCCTGGGCTGGGCTGATGAGCTGATGTGCTGCCTGGAGTTAGCAGGAACAGGGAGAAGACTGTGCCTGCGCTGAGGCAGCATCCCTGGAGGCGGGCAGTGCCTGGCTGGGTGCCGGAGGAGAGGAGCAGCATCCCGCAGGGCATGGCTGCTCCCACGAGCCGTGTGCTCTCCGAGGAAGTGCCGTCTCCCATCTCATTGTCTCCTGCTGCTCGGCTAACGGAGAGCCTTGTCTCTTCCAGCGACAGATGGGTCACTTAAAATAGTCCATGTGCATCCTGCGCTTTTGATAATAACTTGATCCTTTCTCGTGTGTGGTATTTTTGGGAGGGAGCTCTCCATCTCCCCGTGTGAAGCTGGATTTAACTCTTTTTTTTGAGCTGAACTTGGGATGAACTGTGCTGGGAATGAGGAGGAGTGTGATGGGTGACACATTTCAAGGACCAGACGAAACAAATCCCTTATCAGGATCCAACCCCAGAGCTGCATTTGGGCCGTGTGATGGAAAACTCCCTTTAAACCAATTGTCATGTTGCTACTGGACTCGTCCGTCTCCGTCTTGCCAAAGGGCCTAATCACCCAGACTAAGGTGGATGGTGCTCGTGACTGGCCCATCTGGGACACCGCCAAGAGACTTTCTGAGGAGGGTTTCTGACCTGCTCTTTTGTAGATCAGGGTCTCGTAGATCAGATCTCTTCACATGCTCTCTCCTCCTTGACAAGTTCTCCTGCTGTCCCACCATCCGTCCTCTCCCTGTTGTCCCCTCTTCATGACCATGTCCCTCCTGAAGACCACATCTTGCATGTAGCTGAGGAAAAGGCACTCGATTGGCCATGGAGAGCATGAGAAGTTTAGGTTCTTGTTCAGTACAGGGCTGAGGCACTGGGGACAGCGTCCTGGGATGCTGGTACAGAGAGGCTCAGTGCTGGAGAGTAGTTTCCTCCAGCCAAGCTTTCCATCCCCAGCAGGAACCGGGCTGAAACAGGCTGATTTCCCTCAAAAGAGGCATGAAATGTCCTTTTCTGGGGCAGTGCATCTCCTGGGCTTTACAAGCTGAGGTCTCCATGTGGTTTTATGGCCAGCTGTGGGTGTTATCTGGTTCCTTCAGAAAGCGTTTTGAAGGCCCCGTGGGCATTTCTACAGAGCAGTCTGAAGGAATTCTTCCTGCTGGGAACGCATCAAAACTGACTTTCCCTGTCTCTGCCTTTATATAAACTTCTTTTAACTGCTGGGTGCGTTTCCTTGGGAGGCCTCCCGCCCTCACGGTGCTGGGAAGTTGGATGGAGCGAGCTGTTCCATCCGGTGCTTGGACCCCCCGTGGCTGGGACAGCCTGCTGCAGCTGGTGTATCAGGATGTGACCTACTGCCTTGAGCTGAGCCATCATCCAGCTTGTCCCAGGTCTCCGGCGTCGGATCATCGCTGGAGGCTGCAGCATTGCACGGGCTAAAGCCTACGGAGAAGGGGCCACCTGCAAGTTGAAAGACTCGGTGGCCTTCTAAATGCTGTGTGGACTCACTGTGTTCACTGGAAGGAGTTAGAATTCTGCGTGGGGAAACTGAGGCACAAAGTGCATCAGGAGGAGCAAACCGGTGGCGGAGGAAAGGAGCCTCTCCGGGAGCTTGGATCTGCTTCAGCCAGTGATCATCTTTGTCCTCCTGTGAGGTCTGACATCCCCGCCGATGCATCCTCAGCAGCATCCTCATCCATTGACTCATTTGGGTCTCACAGGTCCAGTTCCAGCCCTGGCTAACGACAGCACAGGCCTTCGTTAAGTCGGGCTCATGAAAAATAAATAGTCCTTGGACAAAAGCAGCAAAATTTGTTGCAGGATTGATCCGAGCTGCAGCACTAGTAAAGCTCTGAGAAACGCTGTCCTTAATTTTTTAAGGACTGAATTATTCAGTGCCCCGCTGGGGTGGCTCGAACACCACCACGAACGTGAATTTAACGCACTTTTGCAGCATCTTCTTCGTAAGCCCTGACCCAAGGCAACCCACTGGTCCTTGTGCCGTGCCGTGGGCGGCTGGGCTGACCGGGGAGGCAGACAGGGAGGTCCGCGCACATTACCCGAGCCTGTCACCCCCAAGGAGCAGCTGCACCAGGGCAGACGAGAGCTGGAGCATTCCAGGGCCTTACTTTTCCTGGGAAGTGGGAAGGTGGAGGAGTAAGGGAAACCTGCCAAGACATTTCTCCAGCCTGCAGTGAATTCATTGCCCCTGTGTCCAGCTGCAGAGGTGACGCATTTGTGTTTGATGGCGCAGGAGTATTTTTCGCCTGTGAAGTGCCTGTTTGATTCCTGAGCTGTGACTTTCCCTGGTGTCCCGCGACAGGGAGCTCCCCGCTTTAAATGCATTTAAATATGTTTAAATGTGGTGGAAACCTGCCAGCTCCTTACGGCTTGGTCCTCACCCACCCCGCCAGGCTGCTCGGACCTTCACTGCATCCTCTAGCACCTTTCCTCAGCCAGATCGCCCGGCTGAGCGTGGTTTTACACCTCCTAATCTGCCTTTTAGATAGGAAACTCAAGCTCACGGGCAGGAAAACCCTGCTGTCCTGAGCAGGGCAGGTAGCCCAGGCTGAGCTTTGCCCTGCTCAGCACCATCTGTCCGGGCTATGCCCCCTGCACAGCTCAGCCCATCTTCCCCCATCCCTCGGGGCTGTTAGGAGGGTGAAACGAGAATGCACTCTATCAATATTTATGCCGTTATCAATTCTCCGTCATCGCTGTTCCTCGCCTGCTTCCAGATCTCTGGTTTTCATGTCGAATGGCCCAGCGAGGCGGAAGAGAATAATGACAAGGGAGCAGGTTCCTTGAAATATTTAAGCCTCAGTTATCTAAGACATTGCAAATAATATATGTGTCAGAGGAGCCAGCCTTGGATTTGTGGTTATGTAAGGTCTGCATGCTTTCTTTTCTGGCCTCGTGATTATCTTTGTCACTGGGATAAACTCAGCTGCTGCAGCTGCTGATGGTGACCAGGAGCAAGGCATGGGACTGAGAGGGGTTCATTGCACAGCTGAGGCCACCAGAGAAACCTGCAGAGCATCCCTGGATGGTGGTGGGGAAGGCGTCAGCCTCCCCTTGCCCCAGACCTGCTGGCAGGCTGGGGAGGATGAGGATGGGTCAGACTCAGATACGATACTTCTTCCCCTGATCTTTGCAGCTTTGGGGCTTCCTGAGCTGGAGGTGGTTTGCATATATGTAATAAGGCAATGAGTTTCTCTTCCAGGAAGGTCTCTGATCTGCTTCTGAACCCATGGAAACTTTTAACCACCTGCAGACTTGCACAGCTTAGCAACCTGGTGGGTGACGAGCTGCTTCTTTTGGTCTGAGCCTACCACTTCCTAACCCTAACCAGAATCCTAACCCTTTGGGGGATGTCCCAGGCACCTGGGATGGATCCCTCAAGCCCAGCTTTTCCTCAAGACCACCCAGTCCCTAAACCCTCTTGCTGGGCCTGACCTCGTCCCTTCTAGCCAGAAAGGTTGAGTTTGGCTTCAGTGCACGGAAGTGACTCTTCCAGCTGGTGCTCGGACATCGTCCCCCATGTGGTGGGACCCTGCCAGGCACAGGCAGCCAGCAAGGCCAAGGGGGAGGCTGAGCATCCATCTTCCCTCCCAAAACACAAGCTCTCTGTGCTCCCTGGCTCCCCTTCATTGCTCAGATGGACCTACGGGATGTGCGCTAGTGACTTCTTGTGCTTCATCCTCCACAGCACCTTGGCCACATCTGCCGCTTGTCCCATCCTCGTCCTTTCCCTGAGGACCATCTGGAGCAACCCAACCTGCATTGCAGCAGGCGGGGTGCCTGACCTTCAGCTCAGGGCGTCCTTGAGGGTGTTTGCAAGCAAGAAAGCAAGCGGCTTCCTTTGACCTGGCCTTTATGAAGCAAAGGGATTTGTTCTGGGCTCCTGGGAGGGGAGCAAAGACGTCTCTGCATGCTCCAGGGTCATCTCTGTTGCGTTCCTTGGCCACGTTACAGCAACCAGATTTCCACCGCCCGACCTCTGCCTCTGACTCCGGCACTCAGCCAGCAGACAACGTCCCCAAGGACTCCCGAAGCCAGCTCGCTCGCTGCCTTCAGCTCTTGCCTGCTGCGCTATAATTATCCTACAAAGTCGCGGGCTTATTTTCTTCAGACCGATATTCCTCTATCACAAGGATCAAAAGCGCACATTGAAAAGGTCGCCCCTCTAGCAATTTGCTTCTGCGCTCAAACGCCGCGGCTGGAAGACAAACAGACGTTGGCGGGATCACCTTGGGAAAGCTGCATCCTTCTTTTCCCCACTTGTTTTAGCTACTCAATGCGTTTGTTCCTAGACCAAACCAAGGAAAGTGTGGGGTCGTGGCTCTTGTCCTGCTTCGACTTGTATGATGGTTAACTGTTTCCAACATGAGAACTTCTCTGGCCATGAAATAGGCTGTTTGGGGAACATCTTACAGAGATTTTGTGGCTTTTTGGGAGCTGCAGATGTGAAGATGAGGCGCTTCGAGACATGGTTTAGTGGGCATGGTGGTGTTGGGTTGACGGTTGGACTCGATGATCTCAGAGGGCTTTTCCGACCTTTTCTATGATTCTGTAATTCTACAATTCCAAGATGAAGACAACAGCATCAGCATTAACTCTCACCAGTTACAGGAATACACTGTCTTCCCATCCTCCCTGCTTTAACAGGACCACGGCATTACGGCAGTGCGACCCCACAAAGACCCTCACCTTATGGCAGGGTCACAGCAAGATGCTTGGTGCTAAAGCAGCCCAGCCTGGTGATTAATAGCTCATTAAGACAACTAAGTCGAGTGACCCAGCGGGAAAGGAGCAGCTTCACAGCTAAGGTTGCCGTGGCCTTCCTGGGGTTATACCCATGGGTCATTGCACCTTCTGCTCCGTCAAGCAAACTCCTCGAAGCAAAGCTATGGGAGAGCTCTGCAGGAGGAGCAGGGGGTGGCTGCAGAGGCTGTCTGCAAGAGGGAGAGGTGCTGGCCTGGCTGAGGGGGCGAGCCCAGGGTCCCTCTCCCCTTGCACACACAGGCAGGGAGAGGGGATGAGGGCTGAAGGGTCTTCTCACTTCTGCGGGTGCTGCTGCGTCAGGCAGCGGGGTTTCCTCCAGGTGGCCCTGGGACAAGACCCCGGTGGCTCCGGGAACAGGCGGAGTATGTCCTGGGGCTGCGGTCACCCCCTTGAGCCCCATCACCTGCATGGTCCTGCCTGTCCCCTGCCTGCTCAGACTCCCCGTGCCTCGCTGTCCTCGGCTGCTGGCAGGCAGCTCATCCGAGGGAGCTGCTTTTCTTAAAGCTCTTTTTTGCATCTTTATGCCTAATTTGGCAATTCTGCTTTTGAAGCAGGGACAGGGCGATGTAGCACATCCCAGCTCCGTCCCCTGTTTCATCCCAGCTCCACGCCCTGTTGCATCCTGGCTCTGTCCCCTGTTGCCCCGGGGCTCCAGAGCTGCAAAGGGATGTGCTGCCAAGGTGTGAAAGCTGGGGAGGGCATCCCTGACGCTGGACCAGGAGGTGGATTTCGGTAGCCCCCGGCATGCCCCACTGTATGGCTGATGGCTGGAGGGGGCCCCTCCAGCCCTGGCTGTGCTGCTCGACCCTGGGAATGCCTGGTGGAGCCGTCTGGGGGCTGCAGAGGTGCGACTGCAGGAGGATGCGGGGTCTGAGCTCGGGCGTGTGCCAGATGCAGCCCCAGCAGCATCTGCAGGATGGGGGGCTCTCCCACAGCTGAGGCAGAGGACGTGATGGGTATGCTCGGTTCCCTTCCCCAGATGCTGTTTTTATGGTCTCTATTAGCTCCTTGGTGCTTGGCTGGGCTGTATTGACCCCCCCTCCAACCCAAGGCTTGCCAAGACTCTGCAGACGGACTCCTTGGACCTTCCCCAGCATTCCTGGGAGTCCCCCGAGATGCCTCCAAGCCCTGCTCCCAGTACCGCTGCTCCACGGAGGGGGACAGTCACTGACCAGCCCCCATTTCTCTGGTTATTGCAGGTCCTTGATCACCTTGATGACCACCTGAAGAGATCCCAATACTTCCGATTCCTGTGGTTCCCTCACAGCGAGAACGTCAGCGTCATCTACCAGGACCCCACCAACAAGGCAGGTCGCACCGGGCTCCATGCAGGAAGGGAGAAGGGCCCGTGCACGAAGCTGGGTGCCCTCCCAGAGCTTGTGCTTTAGGATGGGCTTGCGGTGCAAGGGCTGCCGGGGGGCTGATCAGGGAAACAGCATTTTGGGGCTGGGCTGGGCTCTGCCCATCCTCCGTGGTCTGGGGGTCCTGGTCCCTGGATGGGGCTGTCCAAGCTCTCAGCATCCTCATGACAAAGCCTGGTCTCTTCCTGGGACTGGATGTGGCCCTGTTTCATCACGGGAGAAA
Source organism: Scopus umbretta (assembly GCA_013400535.1). Lineage (NCBI taxonomy): Eukaryota > Metazoa > Chordata > Aves > Pelecaniformes > Scopidae > Scopus > Scopus umbretta. Next base: position 46,295 of record VZTL01061696.1, on the reverse strand, counting down.
GATCTGGGGAGTCCTGGAGTGCCCTTCTTCAAATCCCCACTCACAGCTTGGCCCTGGTCCAGGCATGTGCTCCCACCTTCATGCCCACCGGCAAGAAAGCTGCAAACCCTGCTAGTCCCTAACTACCATCATCTTCCTCTGCTTGACTTTGCAGCCCCCCTCTTCCTCTGCCAGCTGGTTTTGGGATTATGCTGTTGGCTACTATTTGTTGGAGTTTCTGCTCTGGATCAGGTAGGAGCGTGCTCTGGGCAGCAGCTGGGGACAAGGAGGGTCGGGGACGTTTGTCCAGGGCTGGCCTCATCCAGCTCTGTTTTCTGCATCTCTACATTGAAACCTGTGCTGCTTTGCTGGGGCTCCTAGGGAAGGTGGCAAGGGAGGATTGTGACACCCATCCCTGGGGAAGAAGGAGATGCTTGTTCTCCTCCAAGCAGGATCTTGTGCAGGAAGAGCAGGTTTGGGCTGGGATTGATGTCTGGGGCTGCACTGCCCTCTCGTGTGCACAGAGATGGAGCAGAGTGCCGAGGTGGCGCGAGTTTGCAACAGCAAAGGAGCTTTTTAAGGGACAGTGTTGACTGTGAGCGTGTCCTGAGCAGCAGGGTGGAGAGAGGAGATCCAGCCAGGTTGTGGAGGCTAGGCTGGGAAGCGGGACCCTGGTGGCACAGGCGAGCTGGGCTGGACTCCATGAAGAGAGAGAAGAGGGACCATGGCCACTTAGGACTCTGCCAAGGGGTCCACCCTGCCACTCCACCCTGATCCCAGTAGCTCTCGGTCCCCCAGTGCAAGGATGCCCAGTGCACAGTCTGGGAGGCACTGAGATCTCAAGGGCCAGGGAAGGTGATGACCGAGCACCCTTTTTCTAGCTTGCAGCAAGAGGAAGAGGAAGGAGCTGAAGGCAAGTGTGCAAGGTCCAATTTCAGGACCAAGATCAGTGGGGTGACCAGAGATGAGCTCCCAGCAGGGCTGCAGGACCCCATGGGCTCCAGCACCCTTGGAGGACTGCAGCTTTGCTGTTTGTCTCACAGCCCCTGAGAGGCCATCCCCTTGCCCAGCCTCCCCAGCTGTGGCTTGTGGCGTCCCAGCTCACAGCCTGCCCTTGGCACATCCCTGGGCAGCAGCCCTGGGGGGCAGATCTCACCTCCTGCTCTCTCCCCTGCAGCACCTTCGTGCCCAGCTTGGTGTGCTGGATCAACCGCTTCTTCTTCTGGCTCCTCTTCAGCTCCCGGGTGGAGAATATTGCCATCAGCTACAAGATCTTCAACTATGAGTGTCGCTTCAAGCAGCACGTTCAAGACTGGGCCATCCCCATGTAAATGGCTCTGCAGACCCTCCCTGTCCATCCCCAGCCGAGCTCAGTGCCCGAACCACATGTCACCCCCTGCCTGTACTCTGCCCTGGCCCAGGCTGCCTGGATCGGGAGCAAAGCCATGGAGAAAGGGACCTGGCTAGGAGGCACCATTCCTCCCTGCAAGCTTAGCATGGGGACCCTTCTTCACCCCTGTCCTGGGATACCAAATCCATGCCACACCATGTCTTGGGGCTTTGTGAGCCCAAAGCAATGGGAGGGATGTGCTGGGACATGCCAAGCCATTCCCTGAATTAGCACAGGGCCAGGGATGGAGCTGTGGGGATGGGGGTTCAACCCTGAAGGGAGCTGGTTGTGCCCATGCTGGCATTAACTGGGGCTGGGGGCTTCCCCTGGGCAGTGAGAAGACGAAGGAAGCCTTGCTGGAGCTGAAAGCTGCCTTGGAGAACAATCCCAAGATGGTGGCTCACTACCCCGTGGAGGTGCGCTTCGCTCGGGGGGACGAGATCTGGCTGAGTCCCTGCTTCCAGCGAGACAGCTGCTACATGAACATCATCATGTACAGGTGAGCCATATTCCCCACTCCACCCCTCTCTCCTCTTCCTCCCTGGGACAGTGTCCTGGTGCACTGGGAGCCATGCCCAGAGACCCAGCAGCAGCAATGCACAAACACACCGACACCAGCTCTCAGCTGGCCCTGGAGAGCTGGATCGAACGAGCTCCTGCACCTTTGCCCGCCCACCCCACTCAGACATTTGCAGGCACCAAGCCAGAAGGGATGGGATGGCCTTGGAGCACCCTAGAGCCACCCATCCCTGTTTCTTGAGGATGTTGTCCTACATGAGGGTCCACTGGCCAAGTGCTGGTGGCATGCTGGTTCCCAGAGGGTTCTCATCACCCAGTGCTGGTCAAAGAGCCCATGATGGATCCCTGGGGTTGTCCTTCTCCCCAGGCAGGGGTTTCTCGGGGAGGTTTCCTGGGTGTGCAGATCCCCCCACAGCCCCTGCTAATTCTGTCCCTGCCTGACCCCCCCCCCCCCACCCCATGNGGAGGTTTCCTGGGTGTGCAGATCCCCCCACAGCCCCTGCTAATTCTGTCCCTGCCTGACCCCCCCCCCAGACCCTATGGGAAGAACGTCCCCCGCCTCAACTACTGGCTGACCTACGAGGGCATCATGAAGAAGCACGGTGGGAGACCACACTGGGCAAAGGTACTGATGGCCTCGCTCCTCTGGGAGGAGAGGGTCTGCAGAATGGGGTCCCTTCCCCTTCTCCATCGTGGATCGTCATCAGAGGGAGGGTTTGCAGTCGAGTGGGGGTCAGAGAAGGGTCCCCACATCAGGCTGGTACCAGAGGGAGATGGGTGCCTCAAGGAGATGGTGTTCCTCCATTTGCTACCCACCCTGGGCATGTAGATAAGGGGATGGAGGGGCTTCTCACAGCACGTGGTGGTGGGGGTCCATCCCCACTGATGGGCAGCACCCCGGCATGTTCTTCTCTGCAGGCCCACAGCTGCACGCGGAAGGACTTTGAGAAGATGTACCCAGCCTTCCCCAAATTCTGCTCTGTCCGGGAGAAGCTGGACCCCACGGGGATGTTCCTGAACACCTACCTGGAAAAGGTGTTTTATTGACGGGGACAATACGGGGGATGGAGGAAAAATCAGCCATCACCCCCAGTTCTCGGGACACCCCAAAGCTCATGGTCCTCCATGGTCCCAAGGTGCTGCACCCCCAGCTCTGCCCTCATCTGTCGTGACAGCAGGCAGCAAGGGTGGCCTCACGGGCAGGGGCATGCTCTGATCTCGATGCTAACAAAGCCCTGTGGTGCCTGGAAATCTCTCCTGGAAACCAGCAGCTCAGGAGGGACCACGTCCCTGTCCTCCTGAGACCCGTACAGCCCTAAGTGCCTCCTGTCCAAGCCAACATCTCAATAAAGACCTTTCTTTGAGCAGACCTTATCCGAGCCTGTGCTTTCAGCCTGGGCATGTGTCCGACGGAGGTGCCCAGCCCTGGGGACAAGGGAAGGGGCTTGGTGTCCCTGTACAGCCCCACTGCGGGGGTCAGGGCTGGGCATGGAGACCAGAGCCCATTGCACAGCCTGGGGCTGGTGCCTTCTGCATCCTCGAGCTCAGGCCATCTCCCCTCGCAGAGGCACGCAGGCAGAATCTGGGAGGAGACGGCTGCCTGCCAGGTCCACGCCAGCCTGGCTCATGTCGGTGTAAGGGAAGCCATGCATGAGCAGATGGGCTGTGTCCTCTCCCATGTGGGACCACAGCTGCACCACGCCGCCAAAACCTACAGGAGATGCTCCTCAGGATCCAGCGGGGTGGTGCCCATGCTCCTGTCCCTCCTCTGAAAAACCATTCCCACTAGACCAACCTGAATGGCACCAGCCCAAGCCCTGCTTGCATCCCAAGAGATGGGGAAGGGGACATGGGTTTCTCAAGAGGAGCAGCAGGATTCCTCAGGATGGCCAGGACAGGTGGACAGCAAGTCAACAGTGCTTTTAGACAGACACCGTCCCAGCACCATGCGGCCTCCCTGCCCTGCAGAGTTATGTAGGAAGCAAGTGCAAGTTTTTATGGGAGAGGAGAGTGACACTTATCCCCAAAACTCGTGACACTGGTTGGTTTGACCCTCTCCCACTCACTCCTGCCATGGTTTCCCCATGTGTCTGTAGACGGAGACCGCCAGAATACAACACACCTTCCTCATAGAGGTACCATGTTGCTTCCATTTAATAACAAAAGCAATATGAGTTATATAGAGGGTTTCAGGGTTCACGTGACAATCAGGCATACCGAGCAATAGGCTACTGGTTAACAAAGATGTCCATGTGCTGTCAAGACTCACAGATTGGGTCTATGTTAATTTTACACGTTCTCGGACACTCGTCGCTTCTTCCTCTTCCTGTAGCTCGTTCATTTCTACTAATGTGTCCCAGTACAGCAGTGTTCCGCTTCCTCTTATCTTGCAGTAAAGGATGGTTCAAGGTCATCGGCGCAATCTGGAGAAGCTGGGTTGTGCACGTATATCTCGTACACAACCTTGTGCTCGAGACTGTCGTAAAAATTCCCTACATGTGTCCTCTCCCTGCAGCTTGAGAAACACCATGGCCTGGGTGTCTGGTGGCATGGCCAGGATTGCTGGTGTGCATGAAAGAGGATGAGGGGCACCAGAAGTGAGGTCTCTGGGGTTGCTCTTGATGGACGATGACAACACATTCACGGGCAGATGTGCTCTGACTTTTAGAGCCATCAGCTGGCACCAGGGGGGGTATGCCGCCGTTCATGCATCTTGCTGAGCTCAGGTCACTCAAGGCAAGATGCTGGAGTCATGTCCAAGGTCAGCTAACAAACCTGGTGTTCCAGCCTTGTCCAAGGAAACAGGTTGAGGAACACAGGAGGAAGGTTTCAGCGAAAGCCCGGGTGTCACTGTTGGTCCCCAGGAGCATCAGGGATGGGACAACAGGGGCATGCTGGATAAAGTGTGTCATCTCAGGGTAAAAAAATAGGCATGGTGGCTCTTCCGTGTGACAGGTCTGGTGGTTTCTCCCAGAAGCGGCCTGTTCACTGAGGTTCTACCAGGTTTCCAGCCCTTGGAGCCAGGTCGGGTGTAAGCCCTGAAATTTTTGTTTCTAGCTCTCAAATTTATGCAAGATCTTGAAAGCACAACCTGAGGGCAACCTACAGAGGAAAGTCGGTTGTTTTTGGAGAAGATAGTTAAAAAGTGGGAAGAGGACGTGGGTGAAGTTTCAAATGAGCGAGCTGGCCGCCTTCCTGGGTGGAGGGTTTTATACGGCTTCAGATGTTGCTGCAGTTTCATTTCTGCTGTGCAAGAGGAGTTTCCAACAACTCTACAGATCTGAAGCTAAGGGGTTGTATAAACTTACATAAATTTCAGTTTCTTTTGTCATGTACTTCTTTTGTGGTTTTGCTGCTTCTCCTTTATGCAGTTGATATTTTAATTATTGTAGTTTGTCTAAATAACATGCTCTCTGATTTTTGCCTGATTAGTTAACACTGGATTTATTGACAGGAACTTTTGGGAAGATTTCTTTCCAAGGGAAAGGTTTAAGTCTCTCAGCACCTCTGCTGCAAATTGTTGGACTTGGTTTTCTTAGAGGAACTTTAATCTGATTAAATCCAAGAAACTCTTTGAACTCTTGGAAAATTTAACTGGCATCATTGTCTCAGAACTCATGCTTTCAACCAAGGGTGTGCTGCATTGAGTGCTCAGCTTGGTGGTGTAAAAAGGCAGATGCTGTTTTATATTTTCTCTGCAAATTCTATCACGATTTTCTCTGCATAATCGTTTCACTGGTGTATCCACAGGTTCTACATGAAGCATTTTAGGTGAAAAAAGGCCAATCAAAATGCCATCCAAAAAAAAGATGCATGGCATAAAAGAGCAAATATAATCTTAATCCTAATTATATTTGCTCTTTTATCCTTTTTTTTAATAGTCCAGGTTTAAAGTGATAATTATCTGTTATCTCTACTAATTACTGTGATTAGCAGCACACATAAGGGTAGCAGCTTATCCAGGATGTGTCAATCATACAATCAGAGAATCGTTTCAGTTGGAAAAGACCCATCAAGTCCAACTGTTTGTCTAGCACTGCCAAGCCCACCACTAAACCATGTCCCTAAGCGCCACGTCTACGTGTCTTTCAAACCCCTCCAGGGATGGGGACTCCACCACCTCCCTGGGCAGCCTGTTCCAAGGCCTCACCACTCTTTCCGTGATGACATTTTTCCTCATATCCAATCTAACCCCCCCCTGGCGCAACTTGAGGCCGTCTCCTCTCGTCCCATCGCTGGTTCCTTGGGCGAAGAGACCAACACACACCACCATCTTCCCTTATCTCGTTGTAAGGAAGTGTTTGTTTAAAAGTAAATTTTACATCTGCTGTTGAGTCTGTCTTGTCAGTCTCCATGTCTCTAGCAAGTCTCTGTCTTCTCCCACTCTCGCGCATGAAATCATGCACCCACCAGTAGAGCTGACCCTGTTCCAAGGACACCTCAAGCTTAAGCCATGATGTCCTGCGAAGAAGCCAGAAACATAAAACTTAAAAAAAGTCCTGCTGTGACCCCGGAGGAGATAGCCGTGATGTCCTTCTCAAATCAAGGCAGTGAAGAACATGACTATGCCCTTCGCTCCCCTTCAGGAGGATCTTGCAGTACTTTCTTTCCCTGGAGCCACCACCTTCTGGTCTGCATACAGCCCAGTTTCCAGTAAACAGTAAGACTACACTACCCACTTAAGGTCACCCCTGGTTTGGCATGAGTCTGTTAGGAAGGTAGGACAAAGACTCAGAAAATGAGGTGAGTTCAAGGGGATCCTGCGCTGTGTCCTCTGTCACCATGAACATCGCTGGGAGGGAGTCCTGTAATTCTGCACCTGATGCATGGCGGTACACCTGATGGAGAGGAGAACCAGACAGTCGCTCTTAGCACCTCCTCTCTGTCCAGGGATGCTGGGAGTGTGGCCACCTCCTCCAGCAGCCCCAGCCCAGGAATCTCCTGGCCAGCCACAGGAGCCCAGCCCAGTGCCCAGGGACCCGGTGTCTCTGTCCCGGCAGAGGGATGCTGCTGCTGCTTTCCCATTTGCGGGGTCAACCAGCAGCAAAGCTGAGCCCGTGTCCCAGAGACACACACGGAGGACACCCTCTGGGTTCGCAGGCATTCACCTTGAGCACCGGCATGACCCCTCTCCCCCCGGCACCCCTGCCCGCATCCCCGTGCCCCCGACTCACCGGCTGGTCCAGCTTGGTGCTCACTGCAAACGCACAGCACCCACACACTCATCCCATGGGCACCCCACACTCCTGGGTCTGCGTGGGTACCAACGGGGACCCCCCCACCTCCCTGATACCCGTGCCCGGACCCGAGGCCATCCTGCTCGCCGGCTGGTCTGGCTTGAAATTTGCTGGTGAATTCACACACGCACCCCACGTGCACCAGGATCGGGGGGGATACAGACACCAGGAGTGGGGCAATACAGACACCGGGACTGGGGGGACGCAAATACCTGGATTGGGGGGATACAGACACCAGGATTGGGGGGGTACAGGCACTCTGCTCCCCAGCATCTGCCACCAGGCACCCACGGTCCCATTCCAGCCACCAGCACGGAGCCCCTCACTCAGCTCATCCCCACTGGTCCCCCCCAGGAGCTGGTTTTTGGGACATACATCATTCCTGCCCCAGTGGCTGGAGGTTAAAGACTCCCACTCGCTCCAGTTGCTGCACTGGGAGCCCACTGGCTCCATGAGCTGCACTGGGACCCTGCTGGCTCCAGTGTCTGACAGCGTGGTCCAAGGGGACCCAACCCCCTGGTGTGACTCCCATAACTGGCCCCAAACCCACTCACACACAGAGGTCTCACCAGTAACTGGCACTGGGTCCCTGCAGCACACACATGGCACAGAGGATGAGATTTAGGGCTTGGGCTGTGAAGGCATCTTCCGTGCTTGGCATAAAAGAGGGATTTAACATCAGCCGAGGCAAAAAAAAAGGAGGTTTTGTGTCTCTCGTGTAGCTTTCTGTACAAAATGGGAGGTAGGCGGTTCAGGTTAGGTGAGAGGAGTCGTCCCTCTGAGCTCACCCGTTTCAGTCTCAAGGGCTTTTGTTTCTAACAGGAGCAGCTGAGAGACAAGGGGGTGGTTACGTGGGTGCGTTCCTAGGGCTGTCAGAAATGATCTTTGGTTGGCAAAGCCTCTAGAGAGAACTAGAGAACTGATGCACTAATGAGAAATCCCCTTTCATCTGAAAAGGTGGCGGTGCTGATTTACTGAGAGTGACTTGCTGGGAAAAAAAATGTGCAAGAGAGACCAAAATCCTGAAGATGGGGAGGAAGAGGATTTGAAGGACTGCGAGTGTGGAAAAGCCATGGTGCCTGCTGACCCTGCAGAGATGCTCAGCCTGGGAGCTGCCTGCCTAAGAGAGGGCTGCAGGCACAGCTCCGACCCTCTGACCGTGTCCTCCCTCCAGATAAAAAGACACAAAATGACCTAAAGGACTTGCTGGACCAGTCTGCAGAGAAGCTGTCGCAATTCCTCTGCAAACACTGCCTGGGACAAGAAAGGGGATTGAATATCTCAAGTGAGTTGTCAGATGTTTTTCCCCAAAGGCCATCTTCCAACTTTTCTGTGGAAAGGGGTGATCCAGAGTTTTTGCCACATGGGAAGGCTTCGAAGGCATTTCAAGCAAGGTTTATTCCCTCAGTCAGTGGATGCAACCAGTGTAGCACTCCTTGGCAGCCCAGGAGGCAACTACAGCCATTGGAGCATCCATGGACATCCAGATTCAATGGCACTCTCCTCCCTGGACCCAAGGAGAGACTTCTTGTACACGTACAGGCCATGGGTGCAGGTTGCCCTGGCTTTGCAGAGTTGTGGCTCCTGATCACCCAGTGTCCAGCAGACTTGGGGAGCAGGGAGATGCCACAGCACCCCAAAACCTGGACCCATTGCATGTTGCTAGTGACTTCAGGTACCATCGTGTGGAACATGAGCATCATCCCAAACACTGTGTCCTGGAGGAGATCTGCTCAGGTCATTGCGGCAGGACCAGGAGAGCTTCCTCCAGCCGAGATGGACCAGGGTAGCATTCGTATCTTCAGGCTTTAGAAAGGGACAACTCATTGTGTCCAGCATTTGCTCCTTTTCAAAGGAAAAAAATAACAGGCCGCATCCTCAGTCTGAACTACTTAAAGGAAGTTTCCCCTTTCTGGGACCATGGAAGTCGTGCCGCCCCGCTTGCTTTGTCTCACCCTGCATTCCTGTGGCTTCCTCTTGCCTTCCTGCTCCATCAGGGTGGGGAGACGGTGGATGATACCACACCTTTTTCTCTGTCCTCGATGAATTTATTACACCAGCAGGGTCCAGATGGGTGCCTGCTCCACACTGAAAACCTGTCTTGACACGTTCAAAGATGCCATGGAGCAGCAATTGCAGAAAGCCATGATGAAGTACCTGGTGGCTGACATAAAATACCAGCTCAGGTTCCTTCAGCAGGAGGTGCGCTCGCCTTGCAAGGTGAGAGGGTGGACGCCTGCGAGGGGCTGTGCAAGCAAGAATGAGCACTAGAAGAGGGGATGGGGGGAAAGCACAGTCTGTGTAGGACCTGTTGAGGTGATTAATTCTGTTTCAAGATCCTGTAGAGGTGACAAAAGGAAATATGAGATGATCCACCTTGTCTTTACAAGTGTGGTATTGAGGAGGGTGTGGAGTCCCTGCACTTATTCCTGTATCCAGGTATAAAACTTTGCATTTGGAGAATAGAATGGAATGGAGTGGAATGGAATGGAATAGAATAGAATAGAATAGAATAGAACAGAACAGAACAGAACAGAACAGAACAGAACAGAATAGAATAGAATAGAATATTTCATTTTAAGGGACATCTTCCATGTTAAGTCAGAGCAAAATGGCGAGGTGATGCCCTCAGGCACCAGCTGTTCTGGTCATCTGTTGAATGCCACACTTTAATTTATATGGTCTTTATGAGATTATTATTATTATCTGGTTGTTAGCGTAGATAATTTTTTTATGACCGAAGCAATGGTGGAAAACATTTGAAGTTATTCTTGCAGACAGAATTCATCATCAGGGAGACTGAAAAAGTCATAACATCACAGAATCATAGAATCGTTAAGGTTGGAAAAGCCCTCTGAGATCATCCAGCCCAACCGCCAACCCAACACCACCGTACCTACTAAACCATGTCCNCCCCAGGTCCTTTTCCTCCGGGCAGCTTTCCAGCCACTCTTCCCCAAGCCTGGAGCGTTGCCTGGGGTTGCTGTGACCCAAGGGCAGGACCTGGCGTTTGGCCTTGTTGAACCTCATACAGTTGGCCTCAGCCCATCGATCCAGCCTGTCCAGATCCCTCTGGACAGAGCCTTTCTGTCCTCCAGCAGATCGACACTCCCACCCAGCTTGGTGTCTTCTGCAAACTTACTGAGGCCACACTCAATCCCCTTGTCCGGATCATGGATAAAGACATTAAACAAGGCTGGCCCCAACACTGAGCCCTGGGGAACACCGCTTGTCACCGGCCGCCAACCGGATTGAACTGCCTTCACCGCCGCTCTCTGGGCACGGCCATCCAGCCCGTTTTTAACCCAGCGAAGAGTACGCCTGCCTAAGCCATGAGCCGCCAGCTTCTCCAGGAGAATGCCGTGGGAGACACTGTCCAAGGCTTTACTAAAGTCCAGGTAGAGAACACCCACTGCCTTTTGCTCGTCCACGAGGCGGGTCACCTTGTCATAGAAGGAGATCCTCCAGAAGAAAGCAGAAATCTACCACTCCCTTACCATATCCATTCAAAATGACCTGCTGCCATACTATGAATGTGTGACCAGTCACCTCCTCTTTTCTTCATTTTATCCTGAAGGTTCTTCTGTTTTTTACAGAATAATCCAAATACAGGCTCAGAAGAAGAGTCCAGGCTTACACTCTGCCTGTTGAAATGCTGGAAAGAAATCCACAGGGCAAAAGGATCACTTGGTCATCAACTCAGAGAGATTTCTGAAGTCCAGAGTAGATCATGCTCAAATACAGAAAATTAGCTGCCTTTTTTACTCTAATTCACTAATTCTTGTAAACGACGGATTTTTTTCTAGAATTAATTCACTGTAATTGACTATCTTCGATGGACATCATAATAATAAGCTCATGAATTTGTTACTGCTTTTCTTTTCCATCAGTAGGTGGCATACTCAGAAAATGAAAAAGTTAAAAACCCAGAATCCAGAAGTCACTCACGTTTGCTTTAAGCAGACACCTTAATTACTCGATTAGTTAATTCTGAAAATGGACTGCTGGGCCAGTTAGCCAAGCCTAAGCAGGACAGTGTCCTGAAGATGGGTCACCTCCAATACCGCAGTGTAAAGCACTGCATTTTCCTCTCCCAAACCACATCACTGGCCCTCCTCCCCATGGGCATCTTGGGTCGGGGTCTCAGTCTGACAGCCACCACTTCACCAACAGACGCTGCCAGACAAAGTGGAGTACAAGCCTACAAGAGGATGGACACCATCCTTACCAAGGTTGTAAAGAGGGAGCTGGAAAAGGAAATCTTTGAAAAAGCAAAGGTGAGCATGACAAGGCACTTCCAGGACCTGAAGGTAAGTTGTGCACCTTCTTGTTCCTTGGTCTACAGCCCAGGGCAGTTTTTGGGGGTAGAGGACAATGTCTCAAAAAAGGACCTGGCTAACACATGTGTGGTAATGTGAAGGCATCTCCTTGTGAGATGGTTGGCATCAGGAGGCTCTCACGTACACTGGGAGGCCACTGCTTCTGTGGCAAGAGTTGTCTCCAGTGGTGCCCAGAAGCATCAGTAATGCCATTAATCCATTACAGCTGCTCACCAGTGTTGATCCAACTTAGCTCAAGGCACTGATGTGGGTCTGAGTCACGTACTCAAGGGTCTGCTCACAAACATCTAACTTGACTAGCAGTTGTCATCCATAATTGCCACTTATGACACTCCTATCCTCAAATTAATAATGATTTGGGCTTTAGAGTAGCTCAGAGCTGCTTCCTCTGCATCTGAGAGCTCCTCAGCCCCAGCAGGCAGTAACAGGGAGGCCTGGGGGGCTGGTGGGGTGAGTGGCTCCAAGCCCTGTCCCCTGCTTACGTGCTCAGCCATGTGATGGTTGCAGGTGGAGATCATCAAGAAGATGGAGAAGGATTTCTCTGACATGCTCAGCCTCGCCTTTTGCCCATGGGACAAACTCAACAGCAAGCTTCCAGGTCTGGTCCTGGTGCACCAGCTTGGGGGGGAAGTTTTGAGCAGTGCCTGCAACCCTGGGTCCTGCACCCTTGTTTTGGAGGTATGGCAGGGAAGGGCAACAGGACAACACAACTTCCCAGCTGCGGCACTGCCCAAAGAGCTGCCCGCTCCCATGCAAGTCGCCGTTGTCTTGTTGTGCTCCCATTTCCAAACCTTAAACACCAAATAACCAAACCCCGTAGGAGAAATGAACCCAGTGAGTATGGTGGATCATTTCAAGAGCAGGGAAAGGTGACATTTTCCATGAACCAGACGTCTTTAATGAAATCCTCTTTTTTCTTTGCAGACTTGCAGGAGGAATTCTTCATCCACACTGTTCACGAGAACCTGTATTCAACCAGAGATGCTTAGAGTGCTGCGGGGATTGTCTCAGGAGGTTCGGTTTTATTCTTCATGTTGGTGGCTTGCTCTCTTTTCTCTGTGGGTTCATAAGCAATCACCTCCGGTGAATTTTTTCCCCCTATAAAAGCATTTCCAAGGTATTTTGTATGCATTTTATGATACTGCTAAGTAAGAGTCCTGTGCAATCCCCAAGCACCTTTCCCCTGCATGCCATGAGTCCCACACCCTTCGGCAGTGCTGCTCCATCCCGAGGTTGCTCTGACCTTGACCCCTCGTGATGGGTATCACCCTGGGCCATGGAGTGATGCTCTCCCAGGAGGAGTGGGATCGGGGTGTCTGTGTCTCTGACCAGGTTATTGGGGTCCCCCCAGCTATCACACCTCTGCGCTCCTTCATGCTTGTGGGGGCGAGCCTTTCACCCCATAACCCACCACGCTTACATGCCAAATGTGTCCTGATTTTACCTGCCACGCTTATAGCTCTTTTGATACTTTGGGTTTTGCTAGTAAAATAAAAACATTCAGAACAAACTCGCTTACACTCAGTGTGCTGCTGTGAAAGATATGCTTGGATAAAACAGGCCCCAGAAAGCTGCTCGGGAAGCGCTTCCCTCTGCAAAATGACCCGATGAAACGGGTTTCATCTTCAAAGGAGAAGTGGCACCAGCAGACAACCAGCCTTGCAGGGGGGATTTAACAGCGAGGGCAACCCCTTTGTGGTGAAAGAAAAGCTCACGAGAGATGGAGAAATACCTGGAGGAAGCACGGAAAAAAAGCTAACGGGGGAGGACAGGAGCGCAGAAGCAAACACAAGAACAAGCTGTGCCATGCCCTTGTGGGAAGCCCCCCTCTGTGTTGTGGGCAGCACGTGCCCGTTGATAATTAACCTGCTGCAGTGTCGTAACCGAGCGTCTGTGTCGCGTTTCTGGTTTGAAATCCAGGGCGACCTCTGTGCAAGCAAATTAATTAGTGCTAAGGCCAGTGATGGCCCTTTAATCGTGGCGGGATGCTGGGCCCAGGCACGGCATGGGGTCCTGACCAAAAGCCCCAGCCCCAGGGCTGCTTTGGAGAGGAGAGAGTTTAGCCCATCGGCCGTGGCTGGATGGGTGGACTCTGGCCAAAAAAGCATCCCTGGGCAGGTTTAATTTAGCCCTAGAGCCCTTTCTGTGGTGCAATGAGAAAGGAGGAGCTCATCAATGTCTTTTTTGGGGTAGGGACACTGCTGCATGGCTCTTGTGTAGGGTGGGAACAAGTGATGGCCAAGCCCCTGCTGTGAGCTGCTTTTGCTCCCCTGGGTGCTTTCCAGGTAGGGAACCAGCCTGCCTCAGCTTTCTGCTCCCTGAAGGCAGCTCCAGGGCTGACCCTGCCTTCGCACCTCGGCCAAAAGCCAAGCAGCCAAATTGCTGGGGCGGCGTGGGGGGGAGCTTCAAGCATCCCTGGGGTAGGCGTGGAGGCGGTGGGGATGCTTGGCCATGGATATTCTAGACCCTGGCTGAGGACAGTCATGTCCTGGCTCATCCACATCAAGGAGCAAGCCTTCTCCTGGCTTTTCATCCCCAAATCTTGCATATCTTTACCATCCCCCTGACTTTCATAGGGTATAAAATTTCCCTGGCTCTGCTGCTGATCCAGCAACCTGGGGCAGCTGCGCTGGAGCCTTCCTCAGCTGAGAAAGGGAGTGTGCTGCCCTGTGCTAGGACCAGCCACCGCAAGGGTGAGCGGTGAGCACCGGTCATGCTCCAGTGCCTGAGCGGTGACACAAGTAACACCAGCGGGAAAATGTCTTAATTAGCTTCTTTTTCTCCCTCAAGCAGTTCTTGAAATATAGACATCTTTAAGGTCTCGTCACCGCTCCTCTGAGCACAGCCTGGTTGTGGAAATCCAGGGGCAACCTGGGGATGAGGAGGACTTTGGGACAGGTCGACTGAAATGGCAGAGGCTCAAGGTGAAAGGACAAACCGCGCCATCACCTGCTCTGCTTCTGCAAGCACAGGAGGGGACCTTCCCCAGGCTTCTGCTGCCCTCCACCCTGCCCTTCACACCAGCTCCTGCCAAATTATTCTGCTTTCACTCGCTTGCAGATTTCTGGACGGTAAAGCTTTCCAAGTTTAACCAGATGCCAGGACCTGGGAAGTCACGGCATCTTTTAAACTGCATTTTGTAACACAGGAATTGGCTTTTTAGAGTTTCTCCACTTTGCTCGGGGACAAAGCATGTCATCACCGCAGGGGGAGTGGGGATGGGATGCCTGCACAAAGGTCTCTTCACCCAAATATACCATTCATTTTAGGGAGGCTACCCTTGTGGTATTGTGTCTGTTGTGCCAATCTCGCTCTGCTCTTCCTGCTCTTTCCTTAAATGTCCAACAAAAACCACAGCCAGGAGCGATTTGCCTGGCTAAGGGGGCTTTGGGGCTGATCCAGCGTTTGCTATAGTCTCCCCCCTTGGGCAAAGGCTGTCCTCAGGGATTTGGGAGACCTGAATCCAGGTCTGTGTCAAGGCTGACTAGAGAAAGCTGGCTAGGAAAAGACTTTCAAAGTGGAGGGATTTTGCTACCTGTGCATTTTGGGCGTGACGAGCTGTGCTGGCCATCCCCAGCTCCTAGAATGCCTCTTCCAGCTCCGGTGAGAACTGGGCAGCAGACTTTAGGCAGCTGCCTGCCCTGAAGTAGATATCTACCCCAGGTCAGGTGGGACACCACCTAAACCTTACCTCCAGGGATTATGAGGGTAATGAGCTCAAATGTCCCAACCTGGGTGATTTGACTTTTATCAGTATCCACCTTTAATTCAGGCTTCGGAGTCTGATTTCTCCCAATGTTGGTGATAAGAGAGCTTAGATCATTTACTGTGAGGCTTCGTAACTCTTTTCACACCTGGTGAGGCTGTGATAATGAGGATGTCCTTTCAACATGAAAAGGTGCAGAAGGTGGAAATGCAGCCGAAATACCCCGACAGTGACCTAGAATGCTGCAAGAGGCACAAGAGGCTCTCAAAAACTGTGAGTACGAGAAGCGGTGAGTGCATGCCAGCATCGGGGCAGGCCAGGGACATGCCTGAAACATGGCAAGTTTTGGAGAGGGATCATAGCCCTGCCTGTAGCGGAGGGAAGAGAGGCAAGAAGGCTACAGCAGCGCACAGCTGTGGCCATTTCTATGGAGAATCCAGTCCCCAGATCCTGATGGAGCCGTCTTGGTGCTGTCCGAGGAGCCAGAGCATCCCATACCGGTCCCCCATGCCTGCAGCAACTCATTCTGATTGCTCCCTGGGAAAGGAGTCCCTTGGCCCTGGGTATCTCCCTCACGAAACTGCATTGAGTAGAAATAATGGGAACTTTGCAAATAATATAAATCTAGCTCCGAGGTTTAGCCATGCTGCGAGGGTTTAGTGGAGTCTTGTTTCTAGAGAGAAGAATAAAACACTCACTGTTTTGTATCAATAAAATATGTGGTTGCTTCTCTTTCGCGGGTGAAGCGCATCACTCTTTCCGCAACAAACCGGCATAGTAATGGCAAGTAACATCACTGATCATTTAGGGAGGCATAGAGTGAAGCCCAGTTTCAGAGTCTCAACTTCTCTGAATAATGGGCTTGCAACAATTGGCATAATTGGGAAGCTGCTGAAGGTGTGGAGGAATGCGTTAGCCCTAGGCGTTCCCAGAGCCGAGACTCAAGGGCAGCCTACTGGCATTATCCTGAGTCTGACTAAAGCATTCAAGAAATGAGATAATGGTGAAAGAAAGGAGCAGTTCAACTCCTCCGGTGCCAGTCCCCAGAAAGGGAGACAACCCCTTCCTCCCCCTTCGGGAGGAATTGCAAGGGCATGATGCCAAAAAAAGAGAAATCTCCAGAAGGCAACTGGGTCTGAATGTCCAGAAAGTGGAGGCTGATCAGTGGATAAGTGATGATGGCCCATGCATTTTAATTCCAGTTGGTCCTCAAGGACAATCGGTGAAGTTTTTAATAAATACAGGAGCACAAATTTCAAAGAGCCCTCTTCCTGAAGGCTTGCCATGGGCACGACTCAGCCTCTCCCATAGCCTGGTTGCTCTTTGGCTGTCTTTTCAAGCTATGCTTTACTAGGAGTGCAGTCTCTTTTTTCCTAAAGAAATCTGGGATGTCGATATGGACAAAAAACCTGGAAGCTTCAGATCACAAACAGGACCAATGTCCTCTCCCGTGCTCACCTATGGGGACAGAAAATCCTCCTCCCCAGTATTTGAAATGTCACCTTTTTATTCTGTTTCAGAAATCTCCAGGCCTCTCAAGTCCCCGTCAGGAAGGTCTACCTGAACATGAAGAGAAGCAAAGCAACAAACAAACAAATTCTCTTGCTAAAGCCAAATAAACACAAAGAAGCAAAATCTCATAAGCCATGCTTTTGGCTTGGCAGGACAAGATGATCCAATTCTCATCCTTGATAAAACAACTCTGAAGAACTTTTTGTATCGCAGTACATCTTGTCTTCATTCCCCCAGTGGTACACACGTGCGGTGAAATGTTTACTGTCATCTAACCTTGCCTGGTCTCTTCTCAAATACCCCCACGATACTAATCTTGGAAGCTCATCTGCAGGCACCCTGGTCTGGGAAGCACTCGGGTCTTTCTTCTTCCCCAGGAAACCTGAGACAGCATGACTTTGTCCAGTCACTGAGCAAACCAGAAACATCTCACCATTATTCATTTACTTAAGCAAAGCATCTAACTGACTTACGTGTCTCAGCAACTTGCTCATCTCTCCCCCAGCTGCTTCTAATCTTCCGACAGCCAACAGCCCCCAGCCTTTTTTTACCTGGAAAACCAAGACTGATGTACGCAGCGGCATTTGCAACCCCATCCTTTTCTGTTCTGTGTTTCACATGGGTTCAGACAGAATAAGAAAGAAAATGACTGTTTTCCTATCTCCCATTCCCCTAAGAAAAGAAGAAAGTTAAATCATTGTGTGTCTTCTGGAAAAAGAAACTTGCCCTGACTGGCAGAGAATAAACCAGCAATGATCAACATCAGCAGCATCCCCCATCTGCGCCGCTCCCTTGCATTGGAGCTCCCCTAACCTTGCTGTCCCCTCATTCCTCTTGTGCCTGGCAAAGCAGTGACCCCAGGAGAGATGGAGAGCCGGGGGAAGCCCATCGTCTATCTGACAGTCATTGAGGAGGGACCTCTAATAACGAGTCGTTACTCTTCAGCACTGGGTGCAGCAGAACTGTGTTTGATGCCGAGCCACGGTCAGCTCCTGCTTCATCCTTGGGGCAACACCAGATGGTTTGCCACATGCCTGGCTAGAAGGTAACGGAAAGCAAATGGAAACCCCAGGTGACCAGAGCGTGACGGATTTGGTCCTAAGCTTGAGAGCTAATAGTAATATCCTGCACTGCAAGGAGCTCCTGGCAGCGTGGCTGGGCATGTCCAGCCCAGGATACAAACTC
The DNA here is from genome assembly GCA_013400535.1 of Scopus umbretta. Classification (NCBI taxonomy): domain Eukaryota; kingdom Metazoa; phylum Chordata; class Aves; order Pelecaniformes; family Scopidae; genus Scopus; species Scopus umbretta. The sequence goes on along the minus strand of VZTL01061696.1, from coordinate 28,427 downwards.
CATCTTAAAAGTCTCTGCAATACACGCCTTTGAGGCCATGCTATTAAAACACCAGTCAAGTCAGCTTGAAGACAGGTTCCTTGTTTTTATGGGCACTTGGAACTGGAAAAATCACACATGTGCACAAAAATTTCTGCCCGCTGGCCATGGGGGACACCACCAGCATGCCTCAGTGGGGTGGGAGCATCACCGAGCCTGGGTCCCTGTGCACCGTTTGGCCTGTTGGCCAGAGACCACTGCTCTAGTGAACGTCTTTAGCTATGCAGATGCCAGCCAATATCCCTCAGTTTTACCATCTCAATTCTGCGTAACCACCTGGTGTGCTCCACCGGCTCCTGGGTTTGGAAAGTGTTTGTTTTGGATTCTGCTGGCAAACAAAGCTTTGGAGAGATGCTCATAAACATTTGACATCAATTCCTGCAGACAAACGTCATCGTGAAAGTGCCTGAAAGAGAAATTATTTTGAAAAAGAAGAGTGTCTATGAGTCCCTTGTGTTGTCCATCCAAAGCACTGTATTGCTGTGTTACAAAGGTAGGACTGGTTCTCCATCTAATTCTGTGTCTGCCTCTGCGAGTTCACTGTCTGGCCCTGGGACACGTTTTCCCAGCTCTTGCTGCCTTTAGTTTCACTGGCTGAAGGAGGATGTGTAAATTTGTGTCTTTGGGTGATGCGTTCAGTGGGTCACAATCTTATTTCCAGAGAAAACGTTTGAGTTCCAAAACCTACTGCATAAATCCCTTGTCATGTTGATACTGTTGTCCCATCCCTTGATCATCAAACCACATAGACCCATCGTGCTTCTCTTGTGGTTCAACTGGAGGCTCTTCATCCCCGGGATGGAGAGAGCAGCATGTGGGGTTGGGGAGCAGAAACTTTCTCAAAGGCCACTGGGGAAAGCTGGAGGGGACCTGGAAGGAGGTAACTTGAAGGTTTTGCTGTTGAATAAAGGAATTTTTTAGGTTGGCAAAAGTAGGTTGGGAAGAGGCAGATTAGGAGGTGGAGGTCTGCCACTGGCTGGTTCGCGGGCAGCATGGCTTTAGCACCAACAACAGCACGTTGACGTCTCCCATCGTTGCAAGAGGGGCTGCTCAGATAAGCCGGAAGGAGACATGCAGGTGGATAAAAACCTGTCTGGAACATGATGTTGAGGCGGAGTGAAAGTGTGATAGACACATTAATTGCTGGACTGGTGGTTACTGCAGAGCACTTTTTAATGCTCGGTGAAATTTTATGAACTGCGTGGGACGTAGCTGCTAAGATGACAGCGATTATGCGAGATGCAGGTGGTTCTGCAATGTTATAAATGTGACGGTCTTTAGAAATTTCAATAAGAAAATGAGATCTCAATCAGCTTCAGCTGATTTTTGTTTGGATTCCATTCCCTGCCTGTCCCTAAAACCAGTGTTGGTGTCTTCTTCCTTAGCAAGCAAAATTATAGTTTTCTAGGTAGTAATTTCCCAGTTAGTCCCTTCCTTTCCTGATTTCTGACCTCACGTGAGCTCTTCTACCTCATCTCTGGCCATTCAGGTCATTCTTTTGTGTTGAAACCTGATGGATTCCTGATCATCCTGACCTGATGAAACCTGTGATCACACTTGCCAAGACTTGTCACAGTTACTTGAGTGAAGTTCCTTTATGCTGACCAAAGATCTGGCATGCCAGCTTGACCGGAGATGATGGACACCTAGGTGGGATGTAGACTCACCTAATAAACTCATCTGCTTTGGGTACGGAAGCTCAGTTTTGATGCTTCCCCAGCAGTTTTTTTGGGTATGCCCAGGTGAAAGCTGCCATCGCTAGCTTAACAACCTTGGCAGTCCCAGCAGATATTAGTGCAAACTGGGAGCTCCTGGAGCTTAATGGCCCTGTCATCTGACATCTGATGCTGTTGTCTTCTGTGATCAGATATCACCGAGACGTTGGAGAAGGTCTTTTCCAACACGCTCAGGCTCACCTTTCGTCCCTGGGTTGGGGTGCTGCCACGTATGGTCCAACTCCTCCTCTCTGGGATGAATGTGGTGGGTGGGAGAGGGCTTGGGGACAGACTCAGGCTGATGTCTGTCTTTTCCCACCATATATTCCTAAATAAACAGCTGGAGTCCATGACCGCTGAGCGTTCTGGCATGCTCCCCTTCATTTCTACTGAATACGTTACCATTTTCTTCCCCTTCTACCAAAAAAGAGGCCAACAACTAAATCTCATTCATTTTGCTCTTCTCCTTGCAGTTTTCCAGAAGGAATGCCAAGAAATCCAGGCTTTGCCAAAATCCCTGTGACATCTGGACTGACCAAAAAGACCTGCAAGAAGAGTCTGTCTTTGCCTTTTTTTTCCATATTTCGTTTTTTTTTTTTTTTGCTTTTAACAGATCAGTTCACTGCTCTTCCATGTTGACCATCCTGCAAGTGGGAATTTGAGAGACATTATGGGTTAGATTCAGTAGCTTCAACGCAGGCTCGTGAGGACCCAGGAGGGTGTGGATCTCCTGTAGGTCCCACGTCACATCTGCCAGCCCCTCGTGAAGGGGCTTTCCCCCATGCTGGCCTTGTTTGACAAGCACCGGAGGTTCCTCAGCTGCTTTGTCGAGCGTCTTTTAGGAAGCAGGACGATAGATGATGTGCATGAGTTTAATTTCATTTATACTAAAAGCTAGTCGTAGTTTGTGGGTAGTTTTTATGCTCTTTTTACAAAGGTAAATCCCTTTTTTCCTCACGTATTTCAGTTTTCCAGTAGAAGCCAGCAGAGCGACACCTACACCTGAATCAAACCCAGAACCGTCCAACGGCAAATTTATCCCACGGCGTATAAACAGGGAAGACTGTAAAGATGCAAAAGCACAACTCTGCTGGAAGTTACCTGAAATCTAATACAATATTAACATCTTGGATTGCACGTGACCAGGATTACTGTATTTTTATACAAAAGAAGTAACCGGCCTGCTTGGTGGGGTGTTTGGTATTAAGGCGACACGGTGGGAATACCCTGCAATAATCGTGTCTTTGCCGCAGCTTCGGTTTCGCTGGGGCAACGTTTGCAGATGTTCGGCCGGGTCTGAACGGAGCGCGCTTTGGCCTCTTTGTTTTGGCCTTTCTGAAGGGAAAGGCAGCTCAGCGGTCAGAGCCCTACCCCAAGCTGTTCAGACCTGGAGTGTGCTGTCTTTCCTTGTCCCAGACGTTCGGGGTGTCCTTGGCAGGTGTCCCACGGAGAAGCCTTGGTCAGGGGTGGCGACGGGAGGCAGCTGCCATGGACTCCCATTGCACCGTGGTGGGAGGAGACCTGCAGCCAAGAGCTTTTCTCCTGATGGAAGAAGTGTCGTGTGTCCTCAGGATGGCATCACGGCTGGAGACGCCCCGAGTCAAGGAGCGCTTGCCTTTCTCCCCCCAGGTCTTGCCATCCTTCTTCCAGGTCTAGGTCTTGGTCCAGTGTGTTTATGGCTTCCACAAAGACGTGTTGTCATGGCCCGGCCGATGGCACCGGGGGGACCGGGCGGCTCATTGCATGGTGCAGCGTGCTCAGCTCTCCTGGCCCTGTCAACCCTACGGGTGGCGGACCAGCCATGAGCCAGCAGTCACCCCGCCGTCCCAGGCTGCCCGGCGCTCGCTCAAGCGACATTCCCGGAAAGGGAGCGCTACTCCCACCCCAACGGGACAGCAGTCACCCTCCCGATGGTGCCACCGGGCCAAGCCCGTCCGCCCCCCCCACCCCGAGATGTTGAAAGGTGCCTTGCTCTGCTCCAGGACTGGGAACGGGGTAGGGACACGGCGTCCTGGGGACAGGCTATGAGCCCGAGCGGCCTGGCTTAGCTGCAGGCTGCCGTGGGGAGCGGGCAGCACCCCACAGGCAGCGAGGGACTTGCGGCAGCAACTTAAAGCTTGCACCCCACCTTGCCCCCTCCCAGAGACTGCCGGCAGCGGATGCACGGCCCACGCCAAGGCCGAGAGCAGCGGGGCTTTGGGGTCAGCTCAGCTCCCTCTGGTCCTCCGTGCCTCAGTTTCCCCGTGGGCGCAGCGGGGGACGAGCATCCTCATCCCTCACCGGGGGCTGAGCTGGTCGGGAACCGGGCAGTGAAGGGAGAGGGAAAAGCGTGGGGACCCCCTGGAGCTGGGACACGGACCGCCCCACGCACCACCTCCCGCCCCAGGGACGGGACTTGCCGGGCTGTCCTTCCCACCGCTGCCTCCCCCCGTGTCCCGGGGAAACTCCGTCCCAGGCCGAGGGCTCCCGGGGGATGCTCCTGCCCCGGTCCCAGGGGGATGTTCCTGCCCTGGACCCCCGGGATGCTCCGGCCCACCCGGGATGCTCCTGCCCCTCCGGGATGCCCCTGTCCCCCCGAGATGCTCCTGACCCGGCCCCCGGGATGCTCCTGACCCCCGGGATGCTCCTGTCCCCCCGGGA
>VZTL01061696.1:0-22888 GCA_013400535.1 Scopus umbretta | reverse complement strand
TGAGTTTGGGAGTGCTCAGCAGATCCCACTTAGCGGGTGATTTTAACTCCTTCCACACCAGAGGCCGGCTGGGGGCCGGGGGTTGATCCCCCCCCCCACTGTGGGGGGACAACCTCGGTGGCAGAGGAGGCGCAGCCTCCCCAGGGCCGGCCGTGATGGCTGCGGGCCGGGCCCTGACCCCGGCACCGGCCCAACTCAAGCCTCCGGACCAAGAGAGGCAGCCACGGCAGGATCAGGCCCGTGGGGAGAGCAGGCTTGGCTCACGGTCAGGGCGCTGGGCTATCTAGGGGTGGTGTGGGGGCAGAGGTGACCCCAAACCCTAGGGGTGAAACAGGTCCTGGGGGTCTTGCGTGCATACACTGAGCCCCCATCTCCCCAGCCCTGCGGAAGGACAGACTGGACACCTGCAGGGCACGCGGTCGAGCGCGGGTGGGCGGTGGGAGCCCCTCCTGGGCCAGCGAGCAAGGGGTCTGTGTTGGGGCTGAGCATTTCACTGAGCTGCAGGCACGCGGGCAGGACGAGCCGTTGGTGGACCCGTGGTCCTGCTGAGCTCGCCCACCAGCTTCTCCTTGCGTTCGCTGAGAGGGTCTGGCCCTCGTTCGCGGCACTGCCGAGCCCAGCCTGGGCCATGGGCAAGTCAAGAAAGCACGTGCTGAGGTGCGGTGGCCAGCTTTGCCAGGCGAGAACAGAGGGGTGCCTTGGCAGCAGGGCCACGCACCCTGCAGGGCTCTGGCACCACGGGACAGGATTAGCCAGGATCGGGCCCCTGCCATGGCAGGATGTACCGTAGCCACCATCTCATGTGCCTGTTCTGCTCCACCAGCAGCAGGAGGATGGAGAACAAAGCCATGTACCTTCACACCTTCAACGAGAGGGAGAACGGCTCCATCTTCGAGGAGCCCTTCGAGGGACGGAACCTTTCCAAACTGAACCTCTGCGAGGACGGTGAGTCCGGGCTCCATGTGCAGCTCGGTCTGGGGGGCTTTGAACCTGGTGGCAGAAACCTGGAGAGCTTCTGGGGGTACGTGGGGACCTGGCTTGCTCAGGGAGCAGCTCAGGAGTTTGACCCCGCGCAGGCAAAGGTGTCTGGCCTGAGTTGGGTGCTCAGCTCCAGCTGTGGGTCCCAGGGAACCAGAGCAGAGGAGCAATGCCTGCCCCAGGGAGGGGGGGTGCCCAGGGGTGCAGCACCGCGATGAATGTGTGCGTAAGAGGAAAAAACGGAGCGGGAAACTCCTCCTCTCCTGCTGGCACGGCCTCACTGGGAGCAACGCACAGGGAATCCCATTGCAAGGAAGTTTCTGTGCCTCCTCTCTTGTCCCCCCCTTTCTGGTCCGACGGGGGATGGCAGAGCCAGGGCGCCACGGGCCTTGCGAGGTGCCCGGGATCTCCTTCGGTCCTGCCGCGGAGCAGGGTTGTGCTCTGGGGAAAGCCGCCTTGCTTGCTAAAGGCTGATTTTTTGGGGGGGTCTGTTGGGGTTGTTTTCCTCCTCCAAGCCTCTGGTCTCGTCCAGAGCACCGGGGCTGCGCAGCGGGGCACGGCGGGACCTGCTTGCGCTTCCCGTACACCTTAGCTAGCCTCTGTCTCCACCGTGGACTTGCTGAGCTCTTTTCCTTTGCTCTTGCCCCACGAAATGCTGTCCATGTTTCACTAGGTCCCGGCTCGGTTCCCAAGCAAACAGCCCTGATGAATTTTTCCCGAGGCCTTTGCAAGCCTGGGTGGGAGAGGCCGGGGTGGCAGAGCTGGGCTCTCAAGCAGAGCTGAGGTCCCTTTGCTGGCAGCTTCCCTTAGAGCCCCGCGGGGCTGCTGGGGAAACTGGTTTTGTTCTGAGCAGGCTTCCCAGCACCGCTGTCCCCCACCACAAGCATGGGATCGGGGCGACGGGGGACTCGCCTTCCCGGTTTTAGGCACGTGGGACATGCCCGGGATGTGATGGAGAGCCCTGGGCGTTTCCGGAGGGCAGCCCATGTGCCAGCATGGACCGCATCCAGGCACTGAGCGAGCTGGGAACACCCAGCCCTGGCCAAATTGCTTTTGGATGCTAGCACGGTGCAGGTGGCTCGCGATAGATATTGCAAGAGGAGATGTGATGTTGCTGTGTGGGTGTCTTCTCCTGCCCTCCAGCCCCCGGGATGGGGACAGCCTTGAGTCCGGAGGGTGAATTTCCCATCCGGAGGAAAGCAGAGTCTTGATGCCATTCCCCAGTCTTGATGCCATTCCCCAGACTTGATGCCACCCTGCAAGGGTCCCCCCGCTCTCAGCAGCGCGTCTGCTCCTGCCTCTGCCCGCCTTCCTGCTGCCGGCTTGTAAAATCCGGCACCCACCCCACCTTCCTGCAGCAGAAAAAGGGGCAGATCCTGCCCAGGGGCTGTCCCCATGCTCTGCCACGCTGCAAACGTGGCAGGGAGGTGGTGGAGCCTGGAGGGAGCAATGCTGGAAGAGATGGGAGGGAAGAGTTGGTGTCTTCTAGGACCAAGGCCACCATCCCCAGCAGGGACCTCGCACTTGCTTGGAGTGATGGCAGGGAGGGTTCAAGGTATCTCCTGGCTTTGGTATTTTTGTGGCAGGTTGCCCTGGATCTCTCAGGGCAAATCTGCTCATCCGTGACTCACCCCGATGCAGAGCTGGCCCTCCAAGGAACCTCATTCCCATGGGAGAGGTTGCTGGAAGGAGACTTGTGGGGCTGTGTCTGCTCTGCAGCTGCACAGGGCAGGGGCAAGGTCAACCCTGAGAGCTTCGTCATGAGGATGGGACCACCCAAATCCCTCCTGGGCTTATGGAAAATGCTCTGCGTGGGGCTGCGGACTGGTGCGGCAGCCTGCTGCGTGCCATGACCCCCAGGACGGCAGCCCTGGACCCCCCCCCCCACCAAGGGCTCGGGGGACAACAAGTCCTGGCTGCCTCCAGCCTTCCACCTTCTGCACCCCCACTGGCCGGGCGGGCCACAGCTCCAGCTCCTCCCCTGGGCATGGGCAGGGGGAAGAAATATTTGCTTTTCCCCTTGGTTACTGGCCGGAGCCCGCCCGTGGGCTCCTCGGAGCGGGCTGTTGTGAAAACCCTGCTTACGCAGCTGCGGTCCCCCCTGCTCTTCCGAGAGCAGCAAAGAGGAGTGGGTGGTTCAGGGCCTGGGGCCAGCTCCTCCCGGAGTCTCCCAGGACCTGATATAAGTGTTAATGTCAGAAAAATATTGCAGCTTTCCTCATTCTGAAACCCTCGGCTCCATCTGTTTGGCCGGTGACAGCAAGTGGGAACCGCGTGCGGGTAATGAATTGCAGATGGAGGGGTCCCGGAGGAGCGGCGCCGCCTTTCGCACCTGAGCTGGGGCGCCTCGAGCACCCCGCATCCCCACGGGATCCCCTCTGGGTGTCGGCGAGCCTGACCTCAGCACTTTATCATTTCGGAGCCCCAAAATGGGGCCGAGCGAAGCGATACACCCAGCGTAACCCTTCACTGGCTGGGAGCTTTTTGCAAACCTCCCTGTCCTCCAGCAGGACAGACACACGGACTGTCAGCTGGGGAAGGGCGAGGGTGCGGTGGGGAAGGGTCCCAGGCAGGCTAGGGACACCCCCAAGCTGTTGTACCTCCTCTCCATCTCTGGCTCCCCAAGTGCCACAGGGATCCCACACTTGGTCCCACTTGGTCCCACAGGGAGCCGAGCTCCTGCCCCATGGCTGCGGGGTGGGATGGGCCGAGGTCCCAGCGCCCAGCAGGGATGGTCTCAGCTGGAAGCGGGCATTGCTCGCGGCCATGGATGAGCGCGGGCTCTTCCCCAGGAGGTTTGGCTTCGGGGCAATGCTGCTTCACCTGCCTCACCCTTTCTGCTGGGTTGATGCAGGCTCCGGATCGGTGCTGTGCTGTGCCTCGGGGCTTAAAGGGTGGAAAGCAATGGGATGGAGCCACCCAACCGTCATGGGAGTAGGAGTTTTGGACTCTTCCTCCACCTTCTGTTGGTGTCTCCTTGGAGACATCTCGGATCTGGCAAGGGGCAAAACCGGGCGGCGTTTGTTGACCTGGAATGAAGTTGCTGGTTCTCAGAAATCTTGTGTGTCTGCGAGGGCCCAACACAAAAATGCAGGGACCCAACGCCCTGCTCCCCGCCCCGGCAGCACGGGGTCACCCAGAGAGCCAGGGCGTCAGGCTGGAGCTTTACCGCAGCCTTGGGGCTGGGGACAGAGGGAGGCCGGCTCTGTATCCGGATCAGGCTCTGGCTCCCACCTAAGGCCACGACCTGGCCCAGATTTCAACACGGGCTCAAGCTTTGAACACGTGCAAAGCCCCAGACCAGATGACTTCACTGCTGCAGGGTTCACGGCATGGGAGCCTTTCCGTCCCTTTTCTTTTCCTGCGTTTTCCTCCTGGCTAGTTTATTCCTAAAACCCCACTCCTCCGCACACAGCTCTCGCTGCTCGTGGCACCGTCGCAGAGGAGCTGGATGGCAGCTGGTGCAGGAGCGGGCAAGCAGGGGCTGGCAGGGATTTCAGGATCCAGGCATCCTAGAACCTCGGAACCACAGAACGGTGTGGGTGGGGAGGGACCTTGCAAGACCATCTAGCCCAAGCCCCTGCCGTGAGCAGGGACATCTTCAGCTAGGTCAGGTTGCTCACAGCCCCGTCCAACCTGGCCTGGGATGTTCCCAGGGATGGGGCATCTCCCACCTCTCTGGGCAACCTGTGCCACTGTCTCACCGCCCTCAGCGTAAACAATTTCTGCCTCCTATCTAGTCCCGATCTCCCCTCTTTTACCTTAAGACCATCACCCCATATCCTATCTTCCTCCATCCCCTTATTGCTGCCTGACTCCTGCCTGGCAGGGAGAGTCCCAGGCCTGCAGGCAGGGAAGGCAGGGGATGGGGCGAAGGGTGGGAGCTGGAGGGGCGACAGCTCAGCGAGGCTGGGTGATGCTGATGTTCTCCTACCCGGGATCCCCACCGGGCCCATTGCACCCCAGCTCTGCCCATGCAGGCAGCTGCCTGTCCCCAACCCAGACCCACCGCACCAGCATGGGCAGGATCAGGCCTGCCCCTGCTTACTGCATTGCTGGTCTCCTTCACCTGGGAGCGTGGGCTTGTGCCAGCACCGATGGTCCCGACTCGGGGCAAGCCGTGCCGTTTGACACCGGGGCACGCAGAGCTGTGCCTGCACACACGAGGCATTGCCGAAATGATATTTGCGATATTTTTTTTCCCGGTGGGAGATGGAGCCCGGGCGGGCTGGGTGTGTGACGCTCTCCCTGACACCCCGTTCTGCCCCCCAGGTCCCAGGCGGAGGATGAAGGCAGCAGGACGCTGCGGCTGGCTGGGCTCCTTGGCAGCGCTCAAGTACGCTGTGGTGGGACTCTACCTCCTCGTCTTCCTCATCCTCGTCGGGGTCTTCATCCTCGCAGGTAAGGGCTGAGCCTGAGTCTTCCCTCCATGGTGCAGTGGTGCTCCAGGGTGATGCACCCCTGTGCCGCAGCTCGGTGCAGTGTGAACTGGCTCTGACCGTGGGCATGGGACCATGGTTCTGCTGCCTCTGCAGAGGTGTTTGGGAGGGTTTTCCATACCATCCAGGGGAGGAAAATACAGGACACAGCAGAAGCAGGGCATGGAGGTGAGGCCTGCCTTGGTTTGCAGCAAACCAAGGCAGGCTTCACCTCCACGCCCCGCTTCCAGCTCCTTGGAGACGACGACATGGGCGCCTATACCGGCTCCATACTGCCCGTCTGGAGCGGTTTTGATTTAAGCCTTGAGGCTGGAGTCGCTGCAGGGTCCAAGCACCGTGAGCTGGGGCTGGTGAGGCTCAGGAGCCCCGTGTTCGGGGCTCAAATCGTTCCCATCGCTAGGCCATGGCTGCTGGGTTTGCACCAGCCCCCCCACTTTGCTTGGGGTAAGGATGAGCCCCGGCTCCATCAGCGACGGAGGTGCAGGCAGCTCGCAGGCAGGGCGTTATCCTTGCCCAGCACATCCCGCACGTGCCGGCAAGGCTCCTGCCTCCCCTCTCCGGCTTTTCGGTGAGCGCAGGGCTGGGAAAGCTGCTCTCAAATGCCCCAGCTGATCCCTGCGCACACATCCCACGTGGTCCGCGTCGCCACCGGCTTGTGTTTCTCCTCGTCGTGCTGGAAGCAGTTTGGGAAGATGCCCGGTTTAACCCATGGTCCCGGTACCCCCCCTTGCGCCCGTACCACCCCCGTGAAGGGCTCTGCTGGGTGTGGGGGGCTCGGATGGGTGCCGCAGCGGGCGCGGGTGGGAAATGCCACCACCAAGGACCAGCTCCTTGCTTCCCACACACCTCCTTCCCAGCTTTAACCCCAGCATCCATGGGGGGGGGGGGGGGGGGGGGGGGGCCCGGGGGGGGGGGAGAGGNGATAGAGGGGCCCCCCATTTTCCAGCCCCAAATCTCCACTAGCCGGTCTCCAGGGCTGGGCAGGGCTGAGCGCTGCCCCCGCACCAGCCCTTCGGGGCTGATTTTCTGTGATTTCTGTGGTTTTCTGTGCCTTGCCTGTGCCCTGCCTGCTGCAGGCAGCTGGGAAAGTGATGGAGCTCATGTCCAACCCCAGCTGCGGTAATGCCAGCACCGTGAAGGCAGCCTGTGTCTTTTGCAAAGGGTGGATTTAGCTTTTTCCTGGGCTGGCGAAGGGACAGAGAAGGTTTTTCTGGAATTTTGAAGCCTCTCCCACTTATTTCTTGCATTACATTGTTTTAATGTTGTTGTTGGCCCATGAAACCCTGAGCGAGGGATGCCATGAATTGTGCAAAGAGCTCAGGACAGGCGCCCTTGTCCTGGGCTGAGCTACAGCTGCTCACCCCAAAGCAGCTCCAGCAATAAAAATAACATTATTATGGCATCGGCTGACAGTGGGGAGAGCTGGAGGCTCACGGTCACGGGCATCTTCAAAGCCCCACCTCCTGGAGTCCTGTGACGGGCAGGATTTCAGCTTTCGGTAAATCCACCTTACCCCCCGCCCCGGATTGTGGACCGCAATCACGGAAAAGAAAGGCAAAATGAAGAGGAAAAATCAGCTCTTTTGTTATGGCTTTCTGCATGTCTTGAACTTTAAGCCAAGCCTCTGGCTTTGGATACAGCTGACTCAAGTGCCAGAGCCAGCCGTGCCGACCGCGGCTGCTTGGGGCCGTCTTATCAAATCAAGGAAAACCACAGGCACGGGCTGGTCTTGCAACACGGCGAAGAGCAGCTCGTCAGCCGGAGACCACATCCAGCTGGGAGCCACACGTAGCCCAAGGAGACATCCCCGACGGTCCCTGGCTTCAGGTGTCTGCGGCTGAAACCTCAACGCTGGAACCGATGGTCCTCGGAGGATGGGGACTGGGTATTCGTGCGCACTCTTAACCGTGGGGGGCTTGGTTTTCCCGTGGAAAATCCCACTTTGTGCTGCTGAGGACCAGACAGCGGCTTGCCAGAGGTGAGACCTCCTGCCCAGCGCCCCTCGTCTCCCGTTGGAGGGGAAGGTGCACAGAAAGATGGGGCGTTCAGCGAAGTGGACTCGCTCTCGCCTGCTCCTCGGGCTGGGGAGAGCCACCCGCGACGCTGCAAGAGGAACCTCGCTGCTTGGTGCCATCCCTGTCCTCCCACAGCCGCGGTGAGGGCCCTGCTGGGAGCAGGTCCCACCTGGAGCGGACGCCGTCCCACCCAGGGCATGTGAGTCTTGGGCGTCCAGCTCATTTCCAGACCTGCTGCTCTTCGGAGAGGGATGCGGAGCTGTCATACGCCGGCTGCTCCCCGAAAAGCAACTCTCACCCTGCCGTCTGGGCAAGGGTGACGGGGAAACCGTGCCCCGGGTCCGTGCCCTCCACGGCCAGCATCCCTTCATCCCAGGGCCAGCAACACGGAACAGGGATGCTCCACCTGGCTTGCTCCTCTGCTTCCCATCCTGCCCACGGAAAAGGAGGAAAATTCCCAAAAGGAAAGCACGTACGCGTGCAAACACGCACAGAAACATGCACGTGCGTGCAACCACACGCTTGCAGATGCCGTGGTGCTTCCCGGCAGGGCTGGGGCATTGCAGGGGAAAGCACCCCCCTGGAGATAACACCCCAACACGTGCTGGTGTCCCCGGCATGTGAACCTGGTGGGTCTGGCCAGGCAGCTCCCCCAGGCACCGTTTTGAAGCCTGCTGGGGCAGGTGTCCTGCGACTGGCAACACGCTCCATGGAAATGGGTTAGAAAATGAGTAAATTGCTAAAAATACTGCGAACTTCCTTGGAGCTGCGGAAGCAGGATGTTTTCAGCAACAGAGCCGGGGTGGTTTCAACGCAGCCTGCTTTTAATATCCTCTCTTGCAAGCCTGGCAGCAGTCTTCTGGCTCCTGGGGACGCAGGCTCCCTTTCTCCCTGTCCCTGACCCCGCCACATCCACTAAAAAGGCACCTAGCCCAAGGTTAGGACACTGGTCTTGGCTTTTTTGCAAGGTCGGGGTTAAATCCCAGCCGCCTGCGTGCTCCCACCTGCACGTTGGTGTTTGAACCTGACTCCTTGCCTGGCCCCGTGCCCGTGCACCCCAGGCACCCAGCCCCGAGCTGCTCTGCAGCAGCAGTGGGAGGCCAGGCAGGGCTCGTTAGGACACGGCTAACGAGCCAAGAGCCTTCATGTGGGCATCTGAGCCGTGCCTACGGATGGCAATCCCACTTGCACCCCGTCCCCGTGCTCCTATTTGCGTTGAGTGCAGCCACGTTTCCATGCTTGGCACCCCTGGCTGCCTCCAGAAGTGTCCAAGAAAATGAGCAACCCTCCGTTTCAAGAGCTGTAACCCCAAAACTCATGCTTCCGAGGACGCCGGCGGAGATGAGAGCAACAGGCCCAGCCCTCGGGCCAGCCGTCGCGTGAGCGCTCCGTGATCAGCTCCAGTGCAAACTCCTCCTGCTCCCCGTGAGTTGGCTCCCAAGCGGGTCTGTGCCGGCAGCCGGCATCTCCCTGAGGCATGGAGCAAACCTGAGCTGCCGAAAAGCTGCCGGCAGCGGGGCCCCGCATCCCCGTGCCTGGGCTGATAAGCCCCAAGAGACTCGTGCCGGAGCAGAGTGCTGGCTGCTCCCCACCGTCCCTCGCTCCCCATCCTGCCCATCCTTCCCCAAATTCTTCTCCTGCTGCTATTTCCTCCAGCCCAGGGCTTGGTTTCCAGCTTTTCTGAAAATCTGGAGGGGGTTTCCTCCCAGAGATGCTCCGGCGCAGGGCTGGGGCCGGGACGGGGTTGGGCTGGAGGTTTGGGGTCCCCAGGCCCACTGCCGTTGTGCGTCCCGTCGCGTGTTGAACCTCACGCTCAGCGTCTGCCCGACTTCCCCGTGGAAATAAAACCCAGGGGAGCCGACAGCAGTGCTCCGGGGCTCGGAGCTGGGTCCGAATCATCAGCAGCGCTTCCAGCTTGGAGAGCACACTCGGGTGTCCTGCAAGACTCTGCCTGCAGCCTCTTGGTTTTCCGCAGTCACGTAACGCTGCAAAAGTGGGATGGGGAGCGCGTTTCCCGAGGACGGCGAAAATTTCCTTAGCCGATGTGCACACCTGCAATTTGCAGCATCACCGTGGCTAGACGGGAACCTAAAAAGCAGGGAGAGAGATTTGGGGTGCACGCAGGGGTGCAGATGCCTGTACGTGCTCACGGTGTCCGGCTGCACCCCGGAGCGGGTCGCGGCGGCCGCGACGGCGTGCAGTGCGGCAGCGTACATGCACGGCTGGGCGCGTGCGTGCTCGTCCCCCTCTGCGAGGCTCCTGTGGGACAAGCCACGTGCAAAGTATTAGCGGGAGTGGGAAGGCAGGGGTCACAGTCTCCATGAACCCCGGCAAAGCGGCGGTTTCCGTCAAGGCTGGATTACCTCTGCCAGACCTGATGGCCTGCGCCGGCATGAAAACGCTCCCCTGGAGCAAGCTGGGAATCGCTGCCCGCGCTCCCCGCCGTGCAGAAACGCACGCGTGTGCACGCAGGGCTCCGGCGTGCGTGTGCGCGGGTCGTGGCGCAGGTGTGCGGCGAGGGCAGGTGCGTGCGTGCACGTTTGCGTCGTGCTGCGTGCAGAGGTGCATGCGTGCAGATACATTTGTCTATATTTAGTAACCCCAAGGCATTTCTCTCCCTGTACTTTTCCAGCCTTCTGGCAGTGAGCTGTTCCACAGCCTACCCGCGGGACACCCCCTCCTCCTGTCTCTCAGGGCTCTGTCTTGCTGCCTTCCTTCGATGCCCGTTTAGCTTTTGAGCACCCGCGGGCAGGCGTGCAACGCGTGACCATGCACGGGGCTGGTGCCGCTCTGCTCGGCGGCAAAAAGGGCCTGGAAGGGGTTTTGGGGTAGGACCATGAGGTTCTTGCAAACTTTTTCGCCTTGAACCACTGGTGGGGACAGCAGCCCGGAAGGTGGCATGTCCCCGAAACAAATAGCGGGAGGGAGCAGCTGCTTGCGGGGAGCCCTTTGGGGACCATTAGCTCACCCCCTGCGCTGCCAGGCCTCGGGCTGCAGCATTTGCCAGCAGCGTGCCCAGGTGGCCAAGAAGGCCAACAGCACCCTGGCTTGTGTCAGGAATAGCGTGGCCAGCAGGAGCAGGGCAGTGACCATGCCCCTGTGCTGGGCACTGGTGAGGCCGCCCCTCGAACGCCGTGTGCAGTGTTGGGCCCCTCAGGACAAGAAGGACGTTGAGGGGCTGGAGCGTGTCCAGAGAAGGGCAACGGAGCTGGGGAAGGGCCTGGAGAACAAGTCCTGTGAGGAGCGGCTGGGGGAGCTGGGGCTGTTCAGCCTGGAGCAGAGGAGGCTGAGGGGAGACCTGGTCGCTCTCTGCAACCCCTGACAGGAGGGGGCAGTGAGGGGGTGTTGGTCTCCTCGCCCAAGGAACCAGCGATGGGATGAGGGGTAATGGCCTCAAGTTGCGCCAGGGGAGGTTTAGATTGGATATGAGGGAAAATGTCTTCATGGAAAGAGTGGTGAGGCCTTGGAACCGGCTGCCCAGGGAGGTGGTGGAGTCCCCATCCCTGGAGGGGTTCAAAACCGTGTGGATGTGGCACTTTGGGACATGGTTTGGTAGGCACGGTGGTGTTGGGTTGGCGGTTGGGCTGGATGATCTCAGAGGGCTTTTCCAACCTCAACGATCCTGTGACGCTATGATTCTATGACTTAGGGTGTCCATAGCAGGGAGCATGTCTGTGCTGGGTGCATGTGTGTGTCCATGTGTGCCTGGGCTGCATCTCTGCTGGGTGCATGTGCGCGATTGTCTGCCTGTGTCTGTGCTGGGTGCATTTGTGTGAGCGTACACGTGCATGCGTGAGCGGGCGTGCGCGCACGTGAGCTGCGTGCATGCATTAGGCGTGTGCTCCAGGCTCCCAGCAGTGCCACGACTCACCAGCTCCCAGCTCTTGATTTCGTGCAAAGAACAGAAACCGAGGAGGGCTTTTCGGGCCCGCAACGCCCACGCTCGGCTCCTCTGGCTCAGCCCCGCGCCTGCAGCTTTGCCTGCCGAGCGGGGCAATGTCCGTGCCTCTGCCTTGCGGCAGGATTAGTCCGTCCTACCAAGCCAGCAAGTGGAAAGCGGGAGGCAGAAGATCTGGGAGGCCTGAGAGCTGCTTGGCACGCGCGCCCGTGCGTGCACGGAGCGGCCCGAGGCTGGAGGTGTTGCTGCTTGGAAGCTTCCCGGCGTGGTTTTGGCTGCGGGATGCTCTGGAGCAGCCTGAGTTGCTCTCAGGTTGGTGGCTGCGGTGCCGGGGCTGGGCGGAGAAGAGCCGTGGGGATCCCAGCTGGTTATTGGAAGTGATTGATGGGAATCTGGGGAACTCTGCAGGCTTTGCAACTCACCGCAGGTGCGAAGGAGGGAGCTCGCCCATGCTTCCCAGCCCCTGGCCGCCGCAGGACCTGGGGTTTGGGTTATTTCTCCTTATGCTGGCCGCACGGGGCTGCTTTTCCCCTTGGTTTCATTGCAAGAAAGCCGTGGTTGTCTCCACACCCATCGTGGGCACCCTGGGTCCAGGAAGACTTGATGGAGCGGCCTTGGTCACCCGCGCAGAAGGCAGCAGCACCCACCCCTTCACCCAGCCCGTGGCGATTTTTCCCAGGGTCTTTCCCTGCTGGTCGTCCCCTCTCGGGGTGGCCTTGGGGCACGTCACTTGGTCGCTTTCCCCATTGCGATCCCCCATGGACAAAGGCTCCCCCCGAGACGGTGCCCGTGGGGCGCCTGGCTCAGCAGGGACTGGCGATCACCGGTGACATTGAGATGTAACCCCTGCGGTGATGCGGGTGAGGAGCAGGGACGTGCAGAGGGGACCAGACAGCGTCCCCAGGCCCCGGGAGGAGAGCTCCTGGCTGGCACGCTGCAGCCCAGCCTGGGAAGCTGGGACAATCCAGCAGCGGGATTAATTAACAGGGAGGAAAGATGCTTTCAGTGCCTGGGAGATGCTCAGCTCCTCCGTTATGGCACCCGCTGGCCCTCCCCGAGTCCCCTCTCTGGGCATGGTGGGTGCCCCCGGTTCCCCCCAGGCACCCAGTGCCGCCGCTGTGGGTGGCCCCGAGCCCGGGGGTGGGGGGGATGCTGGAGCCCTTCGCATGTGCACGGCTGCTTTCGCCCTCTCCTTCCTTACTCCTGCGATTTTAATTCAAACCAAATGGCTTCCCTCGCTTTCTCTTCCGTGGAAATGAGGGGGTGAGCTGCCAGGCCGGTCCCACGCCAGCCCGCGGCGTCGCGCCAGCCGAAGCCCCACCACAGCTTAAAGAACAATGGGGATGATTTATTTTTAAAAAAAAAAAAATATCTCATTATTCCTGTGGGTTTGGCTTTGAGTCCCCCACCCCAGGCTGCGCTGGACACCCAGCGTCACCGCAAGGCTGCGGAAGAAGGGAGAAGTTGCTATTCCCTGCCTGGATCAGTGTTTTTGGGGTGTGCCAAGGTGTGGGGGGGTCCGGGATCGGGCTTTACTGGGTGCTACTGGGCTTGCTGGGCAGGGGCTTGCGAGGCTTCCTAGCGCAGAGCAGTGCTGAGAGCAAGAGGTTCCCCCCAGATTTCCAGGTTTCCTCTCTGAACCCCATCTCGGTGCTCTGGGAGCTGGTACGAGGCCAGAAGAGGTTTGGGGTGGGTGCCTGGATGGCCAGGAGCTCTCTCCCACCGGGGATGCAGAGGCAGGGGGTCAAGGATGCTCCTGAGCCGGGGTGGGTTTCCTCCCTTGGGAAGAGCCCTGGCAGCCCCGGGATGCAGGATGTGGGATGCAGATGCTCCTGAGCCAGGGTGGGCTTCCTCCCTCCTTCCCACCCTTGGGAAGAGCCCTGGCAGCCCTGGGATGCGGGATGTGGTACTTGGGGGCTGACAGCCAACCGCACCTAGGGCTGCGGAGACCTGCCGAGCCAGCCTGATGGTCTTCATTATGGAGCAAGGGGCTGAGCTCAGGCCCAGGATCAGCGGCCAGAAGGGAAACCGGATGGTTAAACTGAAAATTAAAACCTCAGCAGGGGAAGAAGCAGTTTTTAAGGTCTGTTTTGAGGAAAGGGAAGCGGATGCTGTTAGCAGCCAGTCCTCTGACCAAGGGCAAACACAGACCGGGCGAAGCCACAAGGCAGAGCTTTGTAGCACCGTGACCTACCTGGCAAAGCCCAGAGCCACCCCGAAGCCCAGCCCTGCTGGGAGCCTTTGCTGTCCTTCCTGAGCCAGGTGTCTCCTTCTTCAGCCCTTCAGCAACCAACCTCCTTCTCCAGTCATGGAGAAAACCGTGGGGCCGAAGAGGGGCTGATGGGATGAACCTTTTGGGGTTTGAGGTAGGGCTCCCACCTCCAAGCACCAAGGAACAGGGGGATGTCCAAGCACTCCTTGGGAGGAGACGGGGTTGCACCTCTCAGGGAGGTCCCCACCTCCATGGGGTGGTTTCTGATGCCCCTTCCTCTCCATCCCTTGCAGTCTCCAGACCACAGACTTCCCCCGAGGACCTGAAGGCACTGATGGGGAACGTCAACCGCCTCAACGAGAGCTTTCGGGACATGCAGCTGAAGCTGCTGCACCTGCCTCTGAAGGGGGACGTGCTGAATCACATCTGGAGGCTCCAGGACCTCCTGCAGAACCACTCGGACTCCTTGTTCCTCATGACGGGGTCACTGCAGAAGCTGGAGGGGCTTCTCTGGAGCCTGCAGACCCAGGCCAGCCAAACCGACAAGGCAGTGTCCAACCTCTGGGACAGCTTGACCCAGCAGAGCGATGCGGCTCAGCAGGAGATGTACAAGCTCTCCGTAGAAGGCAACAGCAGCCGGCTGCTGCTGCAGCACCACGACCACCTCCTGAGCCACCTGGGCAGCAGGGTGGAGAGCCTGAGCGACCAGGTGATGGCCGTGAACGGGGCCATGGACACCATAAACAGGACCTTCTCCTACGACGTGAATATCCACCATACCCGCATCCAGGACCTGCAGGTGCTGATCAGCAATGCCACTGAAGATGCTCGGCAGATGCGCCTCATCCACATAGCCATGGAGGAGCAGCTGAAGCACGAGCTGGCCATCCTCAACAATGTGACGGAGGACCTGCGGCTGAAGGACTGGGAGCACTCTGTTGCGCTGAAGAACATCTCCGTGATACGGGGTAAGCTGAGCACCTCTTGTAAGCAGCTCCCTTGCTGGTGCATGAAGCTGTCGCGAGGAGGGTGTGCCCTCGGTGCTTTGGGTGGTGGTTGAAATGGTCTCTGTGGCATGGGCATGTCCTGTGGGGACATCTCATGTACTTTTCGGTGTATCAAATCCAGCAGGCACCACTGTTCAGGTGTCTGTGGTGTTCAGGTGTCTCCATCACCTTGGACTCTTGGACTCTCCAAATGCTCCTCCATCCATGTTAGGGAGAAAGCTCGCAAGGTTCCCTCAAAGATGACAGGAGAATACTCTGCTGGGTCCCTCCTGACCATGAAAGCGAACCAGACCGAGCGTGGCAGAGACAGTGGGTTTTTTTCCCTGCTTCGTACTGCAGTGATCAAGCAGAAGGCTGCCCACCAGCACCCTTGGTCATCATCAGTCACAGAATTAGCTTCACCATACATCCCCTTTACTCCATTTCTGCCCCTGCATCATGTCCTCCTTTACCACCCTCAGTCCATCCCAAATCACAGAATCATGGAATCACAGAATGGTTTGGGTGGGAAGGGACTTTGAAAGGTCATCTAGTCCAACCCACTGCCATGAGCAGGGACATAGAATAGAATCATAGAATCATTAAGGCTGGAAAAGCCCTCTGAGATCATCTAGTCCAACCGTCAACGCAGCACCACCGTGCCTACTAAACCATGTTCTGACAGGCCACGTCTAGGTTCTTGAACCCCTCCAGGGATGGGGACTCCACTACCTCCCTGGGCAGCCTGTTCCAGTGCTTGACAACCCTTTCCGTGAAGACATTTTCCCTCATATCCAATCTAAACCTCCCCTGGCGCAACTTGGGGCCGTCTCCTCTCGTCCCATCGCTGGTTCCTTGGGCGAAGAGACCAACCCCCTCCTCACTGCCCCCTCCTGTCAGGGGGTTGTGGACAGCGACCAGGTCTGCCCTCAGCCTCCTCTTCTCCAGGCTGAACAGCCCCAGCTCCCTCAGCCGCTCCTCACAGGACTTGTTCTCCAGGCCCTTCCCCAGCTCCGTTGCCCTTCTCTGGACACGCTCCAGCAACTCAGACATCTTCCACTAGATCAGGTTGCTCACAGCCCCCGTCCAACCTGACCTGGAATGTTCCCAGGGATGGGGCATCTCCCACCTCTCTGGGCAACCTGTGCCAGTGTCTCACCACTCTCATCATGATGAAATAAACAACCCATCCCTGCCTACTCTTGACCATTGACTCTAGTTTTGTGAATTCCCTTTTTTTTTTGTATTTATATAATTGCTTCAGGGATCCTCCCCCTCAACCTGCTAAGCATCTACTCCCTTTTTCTTAATTATCTGCAAGGTCCAGCCATTTGTCACACTGTTATCTCGCGAGCGTAGCTAGGGTTAACCATCTGCTTGGACATTTCTTCCTCTCTGACATCAGGAATTTCCAGCTGTTTCATATCCTACTGTCTTGCTGCTGTGGGATCACCCACTTCTCTGCAGCCCACAGCACTAGATCTCCTAGGTCCAAGGGGACCAGCTCAGGCGGAGATGTCTGCACTGGAGAAACCCATGTCTGCTGTGGTGGACCCCATTCCGGTTGCCTGATGTGACTGGGGAGCAGCATGAGGAGGGTGTCTCTGTGCTGCAGCAAGGAAGAGGTGGATTTTGCTTCAGAGATCTTGGAGGCTGAAATAGGAGAGGGAGCGAAGGGAGCTGCGCTCCTTGGGAGCAGCTTGGCTTCATGGGATGATGGGGAAGGGAAAGGGTCAGGCTCTTCAGGAACAGGGGCAGCCGAACAGGGCTGTGATGGGAGCCGGCAAAGTCATGAGCATCTTCATGATTTATGGCACAAGAGCAAGGGAGCACCTGATAAAATGGTGGGCAGCAAGCCCAGGGGAGGCTCAGCCCTTTCCCACATGACACCTTTTCACCCAGCTGGAGCTCCTTGCTGCAGGACTTTGCGGAGGCAGAAACTGAAGCGGGTCCAAAAGGAGCTGGACAAATTCACACAGGACGCATCCATGGCTATTAAATGCCATGACCTGATCACAGTCCCAGCGAGTGAACTGGCCAAGGGAGGAGGAAAAACCATGAAGAAACACAGAAGAGTGCAGTGCAAGCTCTTGGGGGCAGAGCAAGGGGAGGGAGGGCAGTTGCTGTCCCACTTCTAGGCTGTTGGTTTGCAGCTGTGGAGATGCAACGGGCTGTTGTTCATTTCTGGTGCTTCCAGCTGAAATACCAGATGGGGAAGGAAGGGGCCAAGGCACTTGCTCCCTCTGGCTGTCTGCTGAGCTGAGAGGGGACAGATGTGGTTTGAACCACAGCAGCGACTTCTCCCCATCCAGGCCAACCATCACCCTTGGGTACCAACAGTTGGGTTCATTTCCCTGGTCCCTGGGGGACGTTGGCTCCCAATGCCTGGTTCAGGGCTGCTGGGACCACGTTGCACCCACTGCTTTGAGGTTTTCATAGCTGCCCACCTGCCCCCGTGCCCTCTCTTCCCCCCACTGCCATGGGGAGGACGTCACCCTCTCTTGAATTAAGCTGCTGAGGAAGGAGACTGTGACGGAGCCCGACACCCATGCGCCATGTTACTCCAATTAACATGAGCAGAAAGGAAAACAAATCCCCTCCCAATGGGCCGGCACCTGATTTATCAGCTGCTGCTCTGACACATTCCTGGCAGCCCCCGCCTCCATCTCTCCCCATCCCTCCTCCTTCCCTGCTTTCTGTCGGCAGCGATGGGTCGTGGATAATGTAGGAGCCTTGTGCCCAGCTGCCTTTACCCCAGCCTCAAATACCCTTGGATGAATCGGCCATGCTCCCAGCTGGATTTGCACCAGCAGAGCCAGTCCGGGGCGATGCAAGGCTGCCTGCTTCGGGGTGCATTTGCCTTCCCCAGAGACCTTAGCTACTCTGGGCTCTGGCTTTTTGAGGCTGTTTGCTGGTGATGGCAGCTTGGGGAGGTCCCCAGGCTCGTCTCCAGCAGCCGACCATGCCAAGCAGCTCGTGCGTCTTGGAGAGGACTTGGCCTCGTGGCGCAGAGGGGCTCTGGGTCTTAAATAATGGTATCATCAGGAGGGAGGATGCCCGGGATCATCCACCGCCCGCCCGGAGCCGCTTGCACAACTCGCTGGGTGGGATGTGCTGGCTCGCAACAGGTCTGGCAGGGTGATTGCAACGGTCCCATCTGGCCATCAGATCTGTACACGTCATGAAAGTCCTCATCCTGATGGTTTTGGAGGGTTTTCCACCTCCGCTGTTGCAGCAAGCAGCCCAGCCCTGTGCAGGCAGGCGGGTGAAGCAGGGATGCATCTGGGCTGGGGTTTTCTTTCCTGACTGCAAACCTCAAACACTGTGGGGTGGGGACCAGCTTGGCACGGTGTCTGCAGTGCTGCTCAGCCTCTCCCAACCATCCCTCCCAGTGCTTCTCCATCGTCCACCCCAGCTGCTCCCTGTGTCCCATCCCACCAGCTGTCCCTGGGGATAGGACCATCTCTGCTCATGGAGCTACCTGGATGTAGCCAAGAGGAGATGTTCTGGTGGCTGATGGGCCACAGGCCTCACTACTGTGGGAGTAGCTCTGAAGGATGAATGCCAAAACCTAGGAGCCAGCAAACAGGATCAGCCCAATGATCTGCCCATCCCCAAGCCCCATTTCTAACCCTAGGCATTAGGGAAAGGGACTAAGGGACAACACATCTCTTCCCTGGCTGTGTTCTCCCAGCTTTTGTGGAGCAGGTGAGATTGTCTGTTGCCCATGGTCATCCTCCATGAAACTTAGTTCCCTTCTTAGCCCGTTTATGCCCTTGACCTCCCCAAAGTTCTGTGGGACATTTTTCTGAGATGGTAGAAGAGACGAGATAGAAGATGAGATGAGACGAGACGACATGACATGACATGACATGAGGGCAGAGGACTGGGGAGCAGCATGGTGGCAGCTGATTTTAAGGATGAAAGGCAGCTCCAACCCCCATCCCACCGACCGGTGCTCCGAGCAGGCAGCTCCCATGTCCATTCCAGGGTTAACAGAACTGAGGTGGGGCCCTAGTATGGGTTATTTCCCAGTATGCCCATAAAACCAGAGCAGATGGAAGTTGTCGGAGCTGCCCCCGCACAGGGGACCTCAGCTGAGCCATGCTGGAGCCGGCGTGGGGGAAGCAAGGCATTTCGTGTCAGCAGTGTCTTTGCTCCAGTGCCATTGGTGTGGGACCCCTTCCCTTCGGAGAGGATGCTTGGGGCAAAGTCAGGGTGACGAAATGGGAGACCTTTCCTCGGTGGCTCCCACCGCAGAAGTTTCCAGGGTTGCTTTTAGTTTTGCTTGTGGTGGGAAAGCATCTGTTTTGTTTAAGTAAGTGGTTTTCAGCAGCCCAACCTTTGCTGTGCTGGGGTGCAGCAGGGGAGAGAGGAACTTGACCTGAACCCAGGAGCACGGCTGGGTCATGCAGAGTTTTCACAGCTCATCCTGGGACACCTGGGGCCTTCAGGCAGGAGATATGCTGGTAGGAAAACCCCTTTGCCTTGACGCTCTCACTGTTAGCCATCAAACTCACCATCACCTCTATAAAGCCATGGTTCTCTAGCAGGCTCTGCTTTCTGTAATGCCCTGCAGGCTAAAATTAATGGTATCAATATATTTTAATTCTTTACTTCTACATTCTCCATTGGTTCTTTATATCAGAAGGGGTTGGGCGATACGGGGCAGCCTAAACATACCCACATTATTGCACTTAACAAACTGGCATGACTTGACCTCCCTCTTGCTCTTTTGGGGCACTGAAAATCATTGGCTGTACTAAACACTGCCGATTTCTGCAGTCGGGTGCTTCCCAGGGCTTGCTTATTTGCCCATCTATTCAGTTTTTCAATCTCCAGCAGGCATGTAAGCAGATTTAAGGACCTGTAGGTTTACCCTGAGGGCGGTGAGACACTGGCACAGGTTGCCCAGAGAGGTGGGAGATGCCCCGTCCCTGGGAACATCCCAGGCCAGGTTGGACGGGGCTGTGAGCAACCTGACCTAGCTGAAGATGTCCCTGCTCACGGCAGGGGCTTGGGCTAGATGGCCTTGCAAGGTCCCTTCCCACCCACACCGTTCTGTGATTCAGTGATTTAATGGCTGTTGTGTAACGCCCTTCTTTAATGCTATGGGGATAAAAACTAATTCACCAGCCACCCCAGCACCTTCGTGCAGCACACACCTCGCCTGGCTCCTGCCCCACGTCCCCCTGTGGAGCAGCTCTTCAATCTTCTGCATCATGAAGAATCCTGCCTCTCCTACCCAGGGCCAGGCAGCGTCTCTGCTGTGCGTGGTTCCTCTTGTTCCCACCCGAAAATGCCTCCTCACTGTACCCAGCTCTCCCGGGTGTCCATTGTTCTTCGCATCCTTTTGTTTTGTCAACAGGAGACGTGTCCCCAGGGTCTAGGTTCCATCCCCACGTTCTCTCGACGCCCAGAGATGTGCATCATCTAGGGAAGAGGAAACCCAGGGCGAGCTAATGCAGCATCTCCCCGTAGTGCTCTCCCAGCCCCTGACCACCTCCAGGTCGGCCGCTTCCTGACCTTGCTGCGGTTCGTCTGCTCAGGAACCCGCTAATTTCTGCATAATATTTGTAGAGCCTAATTACTGATTCATTAGGTTTGCTAAACAACCCCCCCCTCTTCCTCTCCTGATCCTTTTGCATTACCACGTTGCCTGCAGCCCTGGCTGGTTGTTTGCTTTCCGCACAACTGTGAGATTATGGCTTTTGGGGTTTCTAGGCAAACAGGGTTTCACAGTTTCCAATTATCACCCTGGGTTGGTAGGACAAAGACCAAATGACCCTTCCAGGCATCTCCCTGCCCTCTTTTCTATCATCCCATGAGTAATTTTTTTCTGTTCACATTCTTTCTTCCAATTGATTTAGCTCGTAATTGTTTTCAGCTTTGTGGACTTGGCCCTTTGCAGGCTGAGGAATATAACTCTATTACTGGGTTGGACTTTCTGCTCGCTCGTGAGAGTTTACACCAAAAAGCAATCACTGACGGCTAGTTCCTGATGAGATCAGTGATGCAAATTCCTTCCTAAAGGTTCATCTCGATATTTCCAAAATGCATTTCTTTTTTTCCTTTTTCTTAACATTATTTCATTAGAGATGTCACAACTTTGGGTCGAAAGGAAATTCCAGGAGATTGGAATTTCCCATTGAGTCACGCTCAGGTGGAAGCGCGGGAGCTGCAAGGTGAAGTTCTCTGGCACGTGAGACACGTTGATGGAGTCGTGTTTGGCCTTTAAAACCCACAAGCGATGGAAGAAGGCTGCTGGTGGCAAACTCGCTCACTGTCACTTTGCTCCTGTCTGCAGGGGTCCGTGTTTATTAGAGGTCCCTGGACACCTGATAAACGGTGATGGCTGGTGAAGGATGGGTGGGAGCGTGCACGCCTGCATCTGCTGCACGGCTGCAAAGCTGGGGCGCGATGGCTGCACTCCAATACCTGTTGTGTTTCAGGGCCACCAGGACCCAAAGGAGACCAAGGCAATGAAGGGATGGAGGGCGAACCTGGTCTTCCCGGCCTGCCTGGGCTGCGAGGTAAGGAACAACATGCCCAAGGTGCCTATAACCCTGCAAGCCTTCACCCAAAGCCCAGAGAGTCAACGTGATGACTCCTGGTGACTTCCCACCCTGTCCTTTGGGACCTCGCTGGCTACGCACAGGTCTTGAAGAACAACAGGATTACCCTGCTGCCCCATCCCCTGCCAGCCTGCCAGTCTTTAGGGACAAAAAGTCTCGCTCGTCTCCCGGCTGGCCCCAGGACAGCGAGAGCTGCAAGGGTCCATCACCTGCAGGTTGATGCCTGCAGGCTCCTTTGACACAGCCACCCAGCTCAGGTTTGGGCAGGAGCTGGCCACCACCCTGTGCTCACTAAAACCAAGCCCTTGCAAGCTGCCAGGTCTGGCCCCGCTGCCTGCAGCCCCCGGGCAGCACACGGGGACCTGGCACGGGGTCCCTCCAGCCTGGCGGAGGGGACTCAGCCACCGGCTGCAGCTCTGAGGCTTTTCATGGGACACTTTTTTCAATGTCAAGAATGCCAATTTTTTCCCCCTTCTTAATTCCAACCATTGTTTTTGAGAGAAATTAAATTGAAAAAACCAGCAGAAGAGACCCCCCACCCTGAGAAACAGGACTTGGCTTGAGTCTGTTTCTAATTTTAAGCCAAACCTAGGAATACTGGCTTTGCATCCAAGAGCCAGGGATGGCACAGAGGATCCCCTTTGGTGAGGACTTTCTGTCCCCAAGAGGCTCCTTCCTATTGAGGCCACAGGATCCATCCTGCCTGGGGCAATCACCTCCTTCTCCATCCCAGAGGATGTCCAGCCCTGGCTTCACCCTGACTCCTGAAGAGATGACCCACGTAGGACTATCAGTATCAGAGTCAGGTTCAGCGGCCCGGGCCCGTGCGTCTGAGCCGCTGGTACTGGCTTGGGCTTAAAACCTCATATTTTGGTACCCTGTTTCCCCCTGCTCCCCGGCGGGCAGCAGGACCAGCCAAGTCAGGCAGAGCCAGCCTGGAAACCCGATCGCTCTCTGAAAGCCCTTCTCGGCGCTGGCTGCCTCTTCTCATTTCACCGACGGCTATATTTTTTTGCGTTGACAGATTCATGGCTGTTTTTCTTGGGTGTAACAAGCATCAGAAATATATTGTCTGGCTTCTTTCCTTTTTTCTTTCTTTTTTTTTTAAAAAAAAAAAAAGCAGAAAAACAAAACAGTCTCGGGAGGGTTCACCTTTGGGAAGAGTTGCTGAAAGGGCCACTATTTTTAGGTCTTTCTCTGTCTCACTTTCTCTGGTGCTTTTCCGGATGAGGTCGCAGCACCGGCCCTTTGGATATGAGAAGGTCAGGTTCAGGTGCAGCCAGACGTTGTAAAGCATCCCTGGTAAATCCCCTTTTGCACAGCGCTTCTACCGTCCTGCCTCTGCCCCGGCTCTGCTACCCAAATGGGAAGCCAGGTCCCGACACGCCGGAGCATCCCCCCTAGGAGGGAGGCGAGGTGTTAGCTGGATGCAGCAGGGAAGGAATTAAACTCCAGACCATGTCCACGGGAGCTGGTGCCCAAATTCATCCTGGCAGCTTTTTTCCCCTCTTAAACCAGAGGAAAATATTGACTAAGTTTGGAAAAGCTCCGCCCAGGAGGGGCGGAAGGCGCAGTGCCAAAGGAATCCAGGGTTCCCTCCGCATGGGCAGGGGAGACCAGCAGCATCGTGCCGGGCACGGGGCTGAGCTCGGGTGCTGGAGGAGCTCTGTCTGAAGGGCTTCTCCCCCAGGAGCTTCGGATCTGACCCAAACTCAGGCTTGGGCTGAGTCTGTGCTGGGTCAGTCTGGTGGGACCGCCTCTGGGTCCCACCAGAGCCCATCAGCA
>VZTL01061693.1:48440-69603 GCA_013400535.1 Scopus umbretta | reverse complement strand
AAAAAAAAAAAAAGGAATCATGCTATTTAGGCTACAATAATATAAATTTGGACTGCAGCATGTGGATACATTCCTTCAGACAGCTGGGATGGACACACCATTTTATTCTGAAAGAGATACCACAGCCAAAAAATGAGAACAGTTACTTTTTTCTTTGCCCCAGAAAAAGAGAAAACTAAACTTTCTTTTTTCTGTCCTGGTTGAATTGGGAACTGGGGTTGTTTAGTCTGGAGAAGAGGAGGCTGAGGGGAGACCTTATCACTCTCCATAACTTCCTGAAAGGAGGGTGTTGGTCTCTTTGCCCAAGTAACCAGTGATAGGATGAGAGGTAATGGCCTCAAGTTGTGCCAGGGGAGGTTTAGATTGGATATTAGGAGAAAATTCTTTACTGAAAGAGTGGTGAGGCATTGGAACCGGCTGCCCAGGGAGGTGGTAGTGTCCCTATCCCTGGAGGTGTTCAAAAAACATGTAGATGTGACACTCCAGGACATGGTTTAGTAGACTTGGTGTTTTGGGTTGATGGTTGGACTAGGTGATCTCAGAGGTCTTTTCCAACCTTAATGATTCTATGATTCTATGAAATTATTTTCTTTTACTTACTCCAAGCTGTATTTTTAGCATTCAAATGATGCCAGAATGCATACAATATTTATGTATAATACCAGAACTGATTAAATCATTATTAAGAATTATCACCAGTATGAGATGTGTGTCATAATCCAGTATGGATATAAATGCATGAATCTGGGCCACTCTGTAAGTGTACATACTATGTGAATCCAGGTGCAAATATGATAATTCATCTAACCATTTGTGGCTCTTATGATGCTGTACAGACATATGTGAAAACAAAGTGAGGTCAGAAGTATTATGGTATTAGTAGAAACTGTGACCTGAAGTCTGAATGTAGACATGTTAATCATTTGCAGTTTCTTATTCTCTGCATGTTGCATATGAAGAGACTGGGCTTGAAGTTATGTTTCACCTACACTGTATTAGTATTATTTGCATTCTCTTTATCAAGGGACTTATTTCAGAAAACCTTAATTTTTGGATGTTCTTCCAAAGCAAGCTGATCGATCTTTGTTGTTCTCTGAAAACACAAATGGAGCAGGAAGCCGTATATGGTGCTTATTTAAGTGTTATTGCATTTTCCCTTGGAAGACACAAATTTTAGCCGTAGATCATCGGTTGATTTTGTTTTATGTTTGAGATAAGAAACTGAAAAAGTATCACTCATATAAAAACAACAGTTCTTTGTGTTTTTTTTTTTTTTTCCCATCCACAACAATAAACACTAAGTGTTAAAAGATACTGCAGCTCTTATTTAGAATCTTAGCAGCCACTATAAACATCCTCTTTGCCTTCCATGGTTGTTTTCTTCTCAAATGTGTGAAGTTTCCTTTTGCAGGAAGAGGGATAATGGCTATCTCATTTTACCCTAGGACCATCCATATCCTTATCCCTTTGAACTGTTTTCTACAGTATCATGTCTAAAACAAAAAAACAAAAAAAAGTTTCAGTTTGAATAATTTGTTGTTTTCTGGTTTGTTTCTGTTTCTTACCCCAGAAAAACTCTTCCTTTTTTCATGAGGAAATCTAGGTGGTCTAGAGTAACTCTCTTCAGTGTACTAGCAATGCACCAGAAATCTGGTATCAAGTGGTATCCACTCTCATGCCTGGCTCTGCTTTTCTAGGGAGTGCTTTAGCAGTGATTTTGGGGGGCATGTATACCCATTATTATACTTTTAGCAGGTGTTTCAGTTTTGTTCTGGCCACCAAAAGGATTGGCATTTATACCGTATTGGATAAACTTACCTTGGAGAAAGTCTTGTCAAAATGGAAGTATTCTTGCCAAATATCTGTACCAATAAACAGATATTTCTGATTAGAAAGACTTTGACTAGTTGTGATTGATACCTGTCTCTCTTTCTCACAGTTCTGTGTCTGAGTGCTGTAGAAAGGGGTGGCACAAAGCCAAAAGGGGTTGGTTTACCTTTTGTTTCCCTTCTATGGTCACAGTCAGTATCTTAGCACATAAATCTAGATGAATTTCATTGGTAAGATGGGCATATGTGTGAAGAAAGATGTGGACTAGCATGTGATACATTCTGTAAAATTTTTGTGGTAATTTTTCAGTCTTACTGTGCATCAACTTCATGATTTCCAAAGGCTGTATTTTCCAGATACATTTTTTTTTTTTTAAAGAGGTTTTTCTGACTCAACTATATTTATCTCCAAACTTGACTAAGTTATGTAATTTATTCAGATGACACTCAATTCTGCTTAGGTTTCTGTGATTTTTTTTTTTTCTTGTATGAGTTACCTTTATCTTCATTTTTTAAAATTAAATGAAACAAACAAACAAAAATATCTGTGGGCAAGATGGTTTCCAAACTCGGTTTGGTACTTTTGCTTCAAATTCTTAGTTAAGATTCTCTCTTTTTTGTTTTAGTATGTTGCCACTTTTCTTTAGGGGAAAAAAGGCTTACCTCCTTGCCGTTTGCTAGCACACCCCTACCAATCATGAAACTGTGGACTATTTGAAAGAAAACCTGTGAGAAGTGGTGTCGTGTGCTGACTGAGGAGCTGTGAGCTCTGTCCCATCTCCATCTGGAGAAGCAGCATCCTGGTACCCAGTCAGTGCCTGTAAACCAGCCGTCTCTCAGGGAGATGGCCTGAAATCAGCTACCATGTATTCTGCTGGGAGCTGGGGAAGTGGGAAGGAGCTGGTGGCCTGGCTGCGTTTCCTTCCTCAGCAGCTTCCTGCAAGAGTTCAAAACTTTCTGTTCCAGTATGTGCAAAATGTAGTTGCCAGCCCTCTCCTGTGGAGCACAAATGTGCAAACAGTAATCCTGAAAATAGTACTTCTGCTTCTGCATAGTAGGGTTCTTTTGGTTTGTTTTGAGTTAAGAAACTTTTTTCCTCTGCTTTCTTTTTGTGCTTCTCTGTATTTCTGTTCACAGTGGCATATACTCCTGCAAGTTAAAATGGGAAATGTCCCCCTCCGTTCTACTTCATTGGTATGTAATGCCTCATTAATTTAATTTCCTAGTGAAATTTCTTTCCAAATATGACTTGAAAACATGTTTCTTCTTTGCCTTTCATCTTAATGCTTCTTCCTAGCTTTGATGTATTATTTAATTCTGAAATTTTGTTATTTAACACCTGAGATCATGCTGGAGTACACTTTCTGAGAATCCCACTGTATAGACATGCACGCTGTTTAAAGCTGGTTAGAAATTTTCTGAAAACAGGCAAACAGAAAATGTCTTTATAAAGTGGAAACTGATTGAGCCTAAACATCTCACTTTAAATATCTTGGCTGAGAGAGCTTTGCCGGTTTGAAGGAAGTAGCCTGAGAACCCAGCAATGTCAGGAGCTGTGGCCTTCTTCAGATAGACAAAAGCAAATCTGGGGGGGGGTGAGGGGGAAGTATATATATAAAGCATAATTTTATTGTTGACAGTCAATAATGACAAAGAGAAAAAGAAAACGCTATTTCTAGCTCCTTGCTCCTAGTTCCTCAGAAATACTATAAAACCAATGAGAAATCCACTCACGCTTCTGATTCCATGGACTTGAGTCCTTCACAGCAAATAGCTCAAGTGACTCAAAGTCTAATTTTATGTATGCAAAGCAACTCACACATGAAACAGAAGGGGGAAGTGAACACTGTTAAATAAAGATTAGTATTTTGCACTGAGCCCATACTCCTGAAAGCACCATTTGCCTGATCCCTCTGGGATCACTGGTACCATCCTAAAGCCAGTGGCAAAATATCTATTTAGTCCTAAGATTCTCCAAGCCACAGCAAGGTCTCCAGGAGGAGTTATGGCTTACAGCTGGCTGAATTTCATTCTTAGAGTTACTATATACCAGAACAGATCATTGTTCATTGCACATGGGTCCCTTGCTTCTGAAAAATGCCAGAAAAAGGTAATTTTTATTTTTGTCTATTTACCTGGGATGTCTTTCACCTTGACTATCTACTAAACATCAAGACTAAAGGGAAAAAAAAAAAATTACAGTACTTGCTTAGACTATAGTTATAGGAAGTGACACCTGCCTTTCTCAAAGACAGGTAATAACAATAGTATTGTTATGGTCCTCCTCCTTGAGAGATGACTTTTCTGCAACTCCTGGTACCTCCATACACACAGTGTTATGCCAAGTGAAAATAGTTGAGTTAACCTTGAATAAACAGTGTGGCCTTGTCAGATGTGTGTTCTGCTCAGGTTAAATGCTGCTTCTCAGCACTGCTAACTGGAGTGCTGCACTAATATTAACTAAGCTGCCTTCTTCACGTTAGTGACCCGGGACTTTTGATTCAGCTCAGTTTTGGTGAGCTTGGACCTTTGGATTTCT
The DNA here is from genome assembly GCA_013400535.1 of Scopus umbretta. Classification (NCBI taxonomy): domain Eukaryota; kingdom Metazoa; phylum Chordata; class Aves; order Pelecaniformes; family Scopidae; genus Scopus; species Scopus umbretta. The sequence continues at coordinate 65,235 of VZTL01061693.1, read as the reverse complement.
GTACAGTTCAGGATATTTTCCAGTTACCATTCTGAGAGAAATAATTAAATGTTCAAAGTTATGTTCTTTGTACTTTTTAAGTCATTAAGAGTATGCCCATGTACATCAGTGGGTTTTTGAAAGATGTAACAGTATTGTGTGCCTGAAAGTAAAACAAACAAACAAAACCCCCTTAGTAATTATACCTTTCCTAGTTTTCTTCTTTTGTGGTTCTTGCTATCTACTTCAAATTCTGCTTTAAAATGTATCTTTTTGACCAGTTTGAGAAGGAGATGAGGGGCTGTCAGTCAAATGAGATTTCTTCATCTGATAAGAGATTACCAAGGGAAATTCAAATATGAAGTTCTACATATTATACCTTCTAGGAAATGTGTAGGTACATATTTGACTACATAAAGCTATAACATTTTTGACATTATGTGGAATTTTTAATACATTTACATTGTGTTAATCCTGAATTTCTGATCTAGAACCTGAGCCAAGAGACCAAAGACTAAAACTGTCCTCCTCAAAAAGATCCACAACACTGTGAAAACATAACTTGTATTTTATGTGGCTTTGGGCCAATTCCCTTAGAGAAGTAGACTAAAAAGTGGAGCTTTTCAATCTTTTAAATTCTGGATTTGTTTTAATATTTCAGTAGGTTGCTATAGCTGTAAATATTTCTGTACAAATGCAGTATCAATCATTTCAAGATTCTTATTCGTGATTTAGGTTTAATCAGATTTGCCTTCTAGCCATAACTTCAGATGAGAAACCCATCTTTCCTTCCTCAAAATTTACATTTCATTTTAGCCCTTAACATTTAGAAAAGTTGCTAGACAGTTCCAGCTGGCAGGATTTGATGTCATTGTGCAGCTCAGGAAAATACATCCAGGCCTTACCTACCTGGTAATCTGCTGTTTAGGTACTGAAAAAATTCCGTACCTAACTAAGCCATGTACAAATGTTTATGTACTACATGACACTCGTGGGATGCCATAAAGTGGCATTCTACATGTGGCAATTAGCAGCATATCCCTTATAACTGGCATGTGGTTGAGACAGCGTAGGCTGCCTAATAGTCACTTGTCAGCATGCCAGTTGTGGGGGAATTGTGATCAGGCGCCCTGATAATCTTCATGTGCTGTCAAACTGTGGGGTCAGAGAACACTTTCTCCTCAGAAATTCCTTCTCTGTCATGGTTCAAAGTTGTTCAGGGACAGCCCCTCTGAAGGAACAGAAGAAATCTGCTGATCGCTCATATTACGGAATTGTAGTGGGCAAAGGACACCCTCTGAATGTGAAGCAAAACATAGGTTAGGTAAACTAGAGATATTAGGAAAAGGCGTTTTAGGTGTCTTTTCAATATACTGAGAAGTGAGTGAGAGCCACATATTCTAGCTTGACAGCAACTAGAAGTGAAAGAGAGACTTAAAGCAAGATAGTTATTTTCCTAAAAGTAGTAGAGAGGCTTGATATCACACCCATGCCCATACCAAAGAATCCTTCATCCTAAAGATTGTTTTGGAAAAACGTCGATAACTGTCGTGCTATATATGCATGGGCCAAATAACAGTTATCTGTGTTCATCCTCTGGGAAGGTATATGATAAAGACCCTAATAGCTTAAGCCAGGCCATAAAAAGGGTGGTAGATCGTAAGTCTGTCTTTCCAAGTGCTGTATTAAGGGCACACTAATTTATGGCACATAGCATTATCTAATGGTTGTGCTCATAAATGCAAATCTTTATTATGGTTTCTGTAGCTTCATCATTTTAGACACTAGCTTCTGCTTCTCTTTGATGCAGCCAGATAATTTGAATTATACCATTAGCAGGAGAAAATGTTTTCATGCCAAAACCTCTTGCCAATCATCATCTCTTATATCACCCTTCTACTTTACTGCTGTTCTGCATGACATATCTGTATGTATTTCTGCTGAATCTCTAACTTTCTACCTTCGCATTGGCTTACCACTTAATTAAGCTGGCTGGCTGAGTATAAACAGAACTGGCAATGATGGATAGCATCTATACATAAGTTAAAAATATTTTAGTATAACTCATTAAAGAAGCTACTTAAGTTCATGTTAAGTGTAGGGGGAAAGTGGGTGGGAAGGGCTGTGGAAACTGAGTTGGCTTACAGGATGGAATGAAGTTGTTACCCCTCTTCAGAGAAGAGCGATTCCTGTAAAGACTACCATTTTAGGCAATTTAGGGATTTTTTATAACAAATTTCTTTTGGAGGGGGAGGGGGAAATGCTTGAAATACTTCATGTATTGAAGATCCAGGTGTATATTATTAAAAGGTCCAAAGCTGCTGAGATACTCTATTTAATGAGGACAAAGTGGTGTTTGACATCAGGTTTGGCATTCTCTGGTGGATGCACTTTTGCAAGCTTCACCTTCTTGAGGTCAGTTCTGGTGAGGTTAAATTTGCTTTAGTGCTGCCTTTGTCACACAGAGCTTCCCTTGATCAATACAGAAGGGGCTGGACCAGTGTGGGAGTGCTGCTTCAGAATAAAATTCACACTTCCTTTGGGTACTTGTGCTATGGAACTTTTTTTCCTTTCTGTGAACACTTGACTTAAAAATTACGTAGATGCTTACTTCATCTCGCCTTAGGTCATTACTGATCTGAATTAATTTTGAAAGTAATGAGTTTAGCAGAGAATACAATATTTCCTAGTTGATCTCTAAAGCTATTTAATGTCAAAAAGTTTTGGATGGGTTTGGTTTTGTTTGTTTTAATATATGGCAATTGACATTTATCAGAAAACTGAAAGAAAAATTTTCTTGTGGAAGGTCCTTCAGTTACTGTTGTATGCTGGAGAGCAGCATCTGTGTTATGTGCCCACCTGAGAGAGGATTAAAGTCCTAAGGATCATCAGGTCACGGTAAAAAATATTTTAATGAGAGGAAAAGAGAAACAGGAAAAAATATTACTTGTAGTGTTTCTATCAATTTGCTGAAAGAAGCAGTGCTTTCTTATTCTCACATAACTACTTTTAAGAGGCTCTTCTGTGTTTTAAAATAACATTTATTTTTAAAAGACTGTTAACTATTAGACTTTGTTAACACATGGCATACTTTTCATCTCCTTGCTGCAGTAAACTACTGTAGTAATATTGTTTAGTGTTTAGCCTTTACTCTGCTTGAATTAATATAGCTATTTTGAAAGGCTTGATAATTATAAGTCCTTTAATTATAAGTCCTTTCTTCCAAATTGCAGTTCAAGGACAGTTCATAAAGCTTAACGTGTCCTCAATGGTGGCAGGACAGCAACTGTTCATGCTCTAGGACAATTAGGAATAATTTATTTGTCAAGAATCTACCCCCACGTATTCAGTCATTCAGTCAAACCCATTCTTTATGAAATTTAAACTGTAAAGCTTCTAGAAAACCCATATAATATATAGAAGACAATCAGTCTTTGATTGTCAGGAAGGAAATAGAAAGATTATTGAATCACAAACATAAGCATTGTGGAGATTTACAGAAGAGTGCTTTGCTCTGATTAATAAAGTGTCAAGTTGAGCACTAGTTACAATGTTATCAATTTAATGAAATGGCAACTATAACAGGTTGACAATGCTGAAAAGACATAATAAAGTTAACAAAGTTAAGAAAAAACAAGTTCGAAAGTTGGGATAAATTCATCTACACGCAACTTTGATGTTTGATACTGTTTCCCTTTGGGAGTGTTCAAAGCTGGTGGCCTTGGGACTGACTTGCTTGAGCCTCAGTCTTTGTCAGCTCTCTGCTTCCTCCCAACATTCCCTCAGGGAACAATATTTTGGCTTTCCAAGATAAGTTGGCTTAAAAGAATTGGTTATGTTAAAAATTTTTTAGTAACTAGCAAGTTTGCTGAAAGTCAAGGCAGCTCTAAGGAGCCCAGCTATCTTTGAAATCTGGCTGCTCAGGTAGATTGACAAATAGTCAATTTTAGATGCTGTGCTTCATTGATAGTAGGCAGATTCTTTGTTTACATCATTTGACATTGATAAAAACTAATAATGGGCAAAAAGCTAAAAACTGCCCTTATCCAAGTTATGTATTTGCATTTCTATGAATTTTGATGTGAATAAAATAAAAATTAAATTGCTAATGACTCTTAGATATTATTTCTGTCATGAAGAGATCTGCTTTTGGTCCCATGCCTTTCCTTGTTCCACAAAAACAGTTGTGCAGCAGGATTTGCAGAGAAGTGGTTTTATAGTTAGAAGGCAACAAACACAGTGGCAGGCACCTAGTTCCTTTTCAAATGTAACTAAAAGAAAAAAAATAATAAAGCTAACTTGATTCTATGTAAATCAGTTTCTTTAAAGAACAAAAGAACATCTATTGCTTGTTTCATGGCTTTAGCCTTTGTCTTTTAATGAAAAAATCATTTTGTTCTGCTTCAATATTTCAGTCTTTTTATCCATCACCTGCTGTACACACATTAGTGTTTGTTCCTGATCAGTGGTGTGATTTTAATGCAAATTCCCTATTGGTCCCTACTTACTGCCTACTTAGTACATGTTGCTTCATTACCTGGTTTTGACAAGCATGAACTGGATTCTCAGAGGAAATCAAACCAGAAGTCCCATTTCAGGTCCACACCAATGGAGTTTATCCAGGTCTCTTTTCTACTTAGGGTAATTACATGATTTGGATTATAAAATTGTTTTGAATCTTAAATCTGGTTTACCATAATTTTTAAGGCAGGTAAAACAGAAAACATAGAATTATGCTTCATAATTTTGTTTTTTCCACCCTTAGTAGTTTGCTTTTAAACTAATATTTAAATTCTTTTTTTTTTTTTTTTCTCCTCTTTGGCAGTTTTATCTTTTGATTCTTATAGCATTTTCCTAGTGCTGAGTTTTGAGGTATTCCCTCTGTGTGGAAAGCACTTCTAAAAAGAATACAGTTTTCTTTAAAATTCACAGTGGTAGAGGCAATTATTTATAATTTTTTAAAAGTATGTATATAATTAGTAGGTTGTTTGAAAGTATTCTAAAGGAAAATTGATTTTTTTTTCTGCCTGTGTATTTTGAAAATTGGAAACTGAAATTTCAAATTATACTGGTTCAGAAATGACTACGTATTTAGTCTTTTTTGTTAGTGTTTGAGGAGTTATAAAGCATATGTAAACTTGAAAATTAATTGGTAGGCTAACTGTAGAAGTAAAATGATAACACAGCCATAAAGAAAATCCTTTAAGAACAAGCAGCTTGCTCTCCTTTGATTTAATAAAGCAATTGAAATACGCTGCAGTATTATCCTCAACGCTTACTGTGTTCTAATAGACAATTTAAGCTTATTTAAGAAAGTGCAGGGAAGAAACAAAAGGGTTGGGCTACCATTAAGAGAGGATGTAAACATCAAGCATGGTGGATCAGAAATGAATCAGCAATTTGCCATTTAAAGGCACATGTTTGATGTGATCTACAGCTTTCAAACGCTTGGAGCTGACACTTGATATGAATGTTATAAGGGATTATTGCTGGTGCTGGTTGAAAACAGAAAAGATTGCTTTTAAGAAGGCACTTTCAAAATTGTAGTTTTGTTCCAATGAGGAAACAAAACCTGAAAAGTTTCCATTTTGTCTTGATAAAAGTCAAGATGGGTGCACTTTCTCCCTCCTCCTCCTTGCCTTTGTGCAGTAGGGTGCTGGCTGGGACACCTATCTTCAGCAAAGTCCTTGTTCTGGGCTTTGTGTGGCGGGTCTTGCTCTTCTGTGCATTGCAAGCCTGCGTTCTAGATCTTTTGAGAAACATTCTTCATGAGTATATGAATACAGGGATGCTTTCTAATGAAGAATGTAAAAGTTCAAAAATTTCCTCTTAGCCTTAGCATATTCAGTTGTGTGCTTCCTGTCCTGGTCCATGTTGTGTTGGTGTACTGGTTGTAGCTTACGTGAATTACAGATTTCAGAGTCTTCCCCAAGTTCCTAGCAGACAAATATCTACGTCACAAAAAAAAAAAAAAGCCATTATAAAGATGTTTCTGCTGGGAATTACTGGGACATGTATTTTTTTGGTTGGTTTTGGTTTTTGTGTGTTTGTTGGTTGGTTTTTTTTTGTTTGTTTGTTTTGGTGTTTTTTTGTGGTTGTCTTTTTTTTTTTTTTAAATATTTGGACTTAATGCCTCTTTTTGTCTTCTATTCTATCATTGCTGCACTTTGGGTGGAAGAAGTAGTTAGAAACCTTCCACAACTACCAGAGAAGGAGCAGGCATGGCTTTAACATATTTGGCTAACTGACTGAGCTGGGCTGGTAGTAAAACAAGCAAATGCAAGGTCGTTGTGGGATGATCTAACATGAAGCCAAGCAAAAGTAAAATAAAACTAGGTTTTCCAAATAGATTGCAACAGTGTGTTTGACAGGTGATGATATATGAAAGCAAACACACACACACAACCAGAAAAACCCCAACCAACCAAAAAACCCAAATACAGTTGGTTTTGGGAGGAGATGGGGAATGTCTTATGTAAGGGTCACCTTGTTGTCAGAGCAGGTTGGTAGCCTCTCCGCAGCAGTCCTCTGTGCGTACGTTATGCTTCAGTTGCTGTAAACTGACAGCTGAAATGTCACCATAAGGAAATCGTTCCAGTTCTGACCTGTCTGCTCTCTCTGTCGAGTGGTGGCATTTTCTAGCACATGAGTAAGTCTCTGGGCAATGTCTAGTTTATTAGAACATGCTTTTAGGGCTTGTACCTGTTATGGCTTTAGTCGGAAGAGAGACAACACCCTTTATTTCAATAAGCGTTGCATGCTTCTCTCTCTCTGCTTTTCAAATACTTTTTAAACAGCTTTGCTAATCGCTTATGTCTTTAAGACTGATATATCCTCTGAGTTATTTCTAATTGACTGCTTTTTGTCTGCAGCTTGTTGGTTCTGTTTATCCCTTGATAGAATTGGTGTATCAGTGTGCTCTAATAAATGTATTTCATGGCAATATCCCGTCTGTGTGGCCAGCTGGCCTTTCCTGTATCACAGGGGCACCGTGTGGCTATTGCTAAACCAGTCACCTGCTCAGGCTTCTTCTGTGGCTTCTTCTGCTCCCTCCATCAGGCGGCTTCTCTGGTTTTCTTTCAAAGGCGGCCTCCCGTGAGTATTTGTTACTAACGCGGACACAGCCTTATGCTGTAGGACCTGGGAGAAGTTGTTAGCTTCTGGGTCAACGTGTCAGCTTAGCTGCATCCTCTTCATGCACCTCTCCTCCTCTTCTCCCTAGGTGCTCAGACCTAAAGACAAAACTTCATGAGCAGTTCCCTGGCTGGGCAATGAGGTGTCAGGATGGCCGGTTATGATGCCAGGGATACCTTGCAGGACTAGGACAAGCAGGGCTGGCAGGGCTCCCTGGGTGGCCATGTGCAGGACATGGTCCTGTGGAAAGCATTATAAATCAAAAGATCCCTCTTTGGATGCGTTTTGGTGCTGGGTGCCCTGCTGTTGCCTGCCTGCAGTGGCAGCAGGGGCTCATGCCCCAAGCTGCTGCTCCAGAACCACAGCTGATGTTCACAAAGGCCAATGTAAACCTGGAGTGAAATGCATGGTGAAGGTCTAAGAGCTCTTCCCTACAAAGAGAGTATGCTCCTTGTGCACTTACCTGAAGACTTGGTTTGGGAATGAGTGACATGTAGGGCTTTCTTCTGTGAATCCCTCCACTAATGATAATTCTGTTATGCTTTTAACATGTGTCACTCTCCTTCTGAATTAAAGAATAAATGTACCAATTCTGAGCGGTACAGTAACGGTTAACTATAGTAATCCTGAGGGGTTCTGTGTTTTATGTGTAAGCAGCACAGTCTGTTGTGACAATGTCCTTTATTTAGTTTTGTGGTTACTCCGTGCGTCAGTAACATGTACTATGGCAAGAAAATACAAATACGGAAGAATTTAAAACACTGTTTGGTATAGTCCAGGTGATTGGCACCGAAGTGAGAGAAAAAGTCTCTGCATCCCTACATCTGTGACCAGTTAGTAAGGGGATTTCAAGGAAGTTACTATCTGTTCCTCATTCCCTGCCTGAGATTCACTCCTGAAGACTTTCAGTAAATGCAATGTAATTTATAGATCTTTTATAAAGGGAAACCCTGCTTTCTGATGTCAGGCTGTAACTTCTAGGAACAATTAACTTCTGTTGTATGGGATATTGTCAGTGTCTCATTATTGAATGGTTAGAGGTTCAAAGAACAAGTTTTGGTGACTGTGGTGTAGCTTGATTTATGCCTGTCAGTAGAGTAATTAGAAAACTTCTGACAAATTTAGATTCTTTTCCTATTACTAATATTCTTATATTGCAGCAGGGTGACAAGTCTACTGGCATAAATCTGTGTAGAAAGAATTATAATATATTACACAACAGAAAATGGGGGGAAAATAAAGACAAAAGGAGAAAAGCTTTCTACAAAGCAAGGTGATTCAAAATAAAATAGATATGAAACGCAGCATTAAACAGTAAAAATACAGAAAGCTCCATCTGTTATCTTGTGGTGTAAGGCTGAATTCCCTGTCTTGTGTACTGTCAATAACTGTACATCAAACATTATTGATGGCTCTAGATACTTTCAGGAATGATTGAAAACTGATTCACTATGTTTAACTGCTGCTTTACAAATATCCACGTACAAAGTAATAACAGAAATGCTGGTCAGATAATGCAACAACAAATATAGTATGTAGAATTTTTTACAAATGAGAAGCACCTTTAGGTTTTTATTTTCCTTTGACAATCAGGAGTCGTTCTTGGTTTTTAATAAGCATTTTTTAAAAAATAGTTCTTGATTGTCACATCACTTGTACTGGCTCAAATCTGGAGGAATATATGTGCCTTGGAGCACCTCTCTGTCTTGGTAGGCAGACACACAAATTCACTGAATAAACTTTTTCCCAAACTCAAGTCAGTTTTGGTTGTAAAATAAGTATTTTTACTCTCAGTTTTAGTCTTTGAATTCTTAACTGTGACTTCATCTGCTCCAGCACAAATTGCCATGGTTATGCAAAGGCACCTGGAGGTACTGTAAGTTCCTGCACTGGAATGGAGCAGAGCAGCTTTATATTTTCTTGGCTTTCTGTCCCTGGAGCTGAGGCAGCCTCCCTGTGGCTTTCTGACAAGAACATGGAAAGTTAAAGGTGATTCGATACGTGAAGGCTTCCTGCAGCTCTGACAGACATCTGCATTTCTGAGATGAAAACGTTGGGTCCCTTCACTCCCCTTCTTTGCCCATCCTTTTTGGTTCATTTCCTTTAGTTCTTTCTGCTGTCTTAAACCTGGTTTATTCCAGTTGGACATCAAAGTAATAAAGTAGAAATGAATCATCCATGCATCTGATGAGATAAAGACATCTTAACGTGAAGTTTTATTTTAATTGCCTTTTATGGAGCATGAGGGAATTCTAAATAGCCAAATGAGCTTTCTGTAGATATCTGTGATTAGTAAAACTGGCCCTTACCAGAAAATGATAAACCAGAGAAAACTTGCATTTTGACAATTGAAAAAGGAAAATGATATAAATGAAATCTCATTTTTTTGTATTATTTGGCTACATGCCAAAGCATTTTAAGTGCTGCAGAGTTGATCAACATGTTTACAGCAGGAAGCAATAATAAACATCTAAAAATATTAATTTAAATTTCTACCTTTTTTAGAAGCCAAAATACATATTTCAAAAAAGGGAATCCCTTCTAGGGAGATTTGATGAATCCAAATCTAGGTGCAACCTGATTAAACCTGTGTCTCGATATAATTCCTATAATCTGAATCCTCTTCAAAGGTGGAGTGTGAAGTAGTTAAAAGAGTTTACCAAGGCCTGGCGGGAATGGCGTGTCAAAGCAAGGAATGGATCATCAGCCTGGTGAAAGTCAGTCTAGTACCATAATCACAACAGCATCTGCTGACACTGCTGTCTTTGAAAGCAGATCTCTTCCTGACACTCTCCTGGTATAAACAGGTGACTCCAAGGACGTGACATGTCCAGATTTAATTTAGGTATCTCTAGCCAAGCAATGAACTGAAAAATAGGTAAGTTACCTGTGAGATGTTAGCACATTTCAGAGAAAATTGTACCGCTACAGCTACCTACCTGGCACAAATTGTAAGGAAAATTTTTCCTTTTAATTATTCATAGTGAAAATATTTTTTAATTGTTGCTATATGGGTATGTACAACTTGAGTTATCAGTCCAGCCATAACTTCATAAAGCCTTTTATGATATGCAGGGTCATTTAAATACTTTTATCTGGAAACCCAGAATAGATGTAATAATTGAAGAAGAAAGACTTTTTTTTTCAGTGCTTACTACAGAGCTATACTTTAGAATGTACTTATCTTTTAGGGAAGAAAGATTGTAAAAGCTCTACAATGCAGAAGCCAAACATTACTTGTTCAGACCTAAGAATGATGAGCAATGCTTAAGCTGAAAATATGTCTGAGAATCAGTCTCTCTTAAGACAGCATTATTCTTCCTGCCTGGAGCCGTGTCTTAGGTTTGTTTCTTTTCTCTGTGACCCTTTCCTTTACCCTTTTCCATACGTGAGATCCATGCACAACGGCTGTGCTCGTACCACTCCTGCCTTCCCTCAGCCTGTATCCTCTTCAGAGCCAGCATTTCAGAAAAAAGACATACACAAACCATTTATTCATTCATTCATCCCTTTCCTGCCTCCTCCTTGTTTGCAAAACGAGCAGGAAGCTATTTGTGCCTGGTGACTCACCATCAGCTTTTACGAGGGGATTATGCTGAACATCACTGATTCACACTCTCTCGGCTTTGTTGGAGGTCAATGTCTTGGCAGCATTCCCCTGTAAATACCATGCAAGCACCGAACTGTTGATCTCGAGAGCTTTAAGTCATTTCTGCCTTCCATGGTAGTGGCTGCGCGTCTTGTTCAGAACGGTTGCCAACAGGGGGGTGAAGTGACAGATTCTGTCTTTGTATCAAATAGAGAAATTTCCTGACATTCAGTGAGTGTGCGGGTACCTGCTCAACAGCAACCTCCTCCTCTCTCCTTCACCCTGAAGCGCACACTGATTTTTTTTTTTTTTTTAATACTTAATTCAAAGAGCTGTTGAGATGAACACATAAAATCTGATTAGATATTGTTCACAGCCTTTCACTTTGTAATTCTCCACCCCTCTTACCATACGGTTGCTTCCTGCCCCTTTATATCTATTCTCGCATTTTCTGTTGCCTTCCTTCAGGGCACCAATTGATAAGGTCCCTTAGTTTAAGGAGCTATCCACTCTTTGAAATCAGGAAGATTCCCATGAATTTAAGAGTTAGACTACAGAATCCCAGCTGGGGATTTAGCATTTACTTTTTTGTATTTCTATAACACTTTCTGCATATTTATGGGCACGTACACATGATGCAGCTGTAGTAAGCTGTGTATTCAGTAGCATATGGGGAGGTCCAAGAGGCAGTCCTGCAAGCAGTAACACAACTGCCTTATCAGCTTTGTTTTCCTGAGCCGTGCCAATGACATAGTACTCAATTTCTTGCAGAATGAGCCACTGCACAGGTTGTACACAAGATCTTGAAAAGGAAAAGGTTGGCTGAAGGCTTACCAATGATGGAAAGCAAGAAATGTCCCATAGGGTTGAAACAAATGTGAAGGTGTTCTTCTCTGTACTATAGTAATTTTCAGATTTTAAAGAAGTTAAATTGCTTGTTTTACTTTTTAAGTGCTTTGAGAGCCTTGGAACATTAAGATAGAAGAGCTGAAAGAAACTTTCCAGACGCGAATGCAGGTTTCTGCCATCTGACACCCCCAGTCAGTCCTCCTCCTTCCTGATTCCTATGTGTCACTCTGCTCCTGCAGGACACTTGCTTGGAGTCCTTCTGTCTCCACTGGATTCTCCACAGAGCTCCTCCAGATCTCGCTGGGGAGGCTTGGAAAGGCTCTTGTATAGATGAGTTCTGCTACCACCAGGCATGCCACTAGATGCTTTGTTTATCTTGCTGATGGAGACTGCCAAGATGCCCATGGTGGGATAAGACGAAGAGCATTTTCCCAAATCATCAATCCAACCCTGGGTACATGCAGTTTTAGGGAGAGCTCAGGGTAGACACAGATCTTTGCCTCTTTCCATATCTAATAGCCAGTCAATAAAGTCTGTACATAGGAGAACAGTAACAGATAGACCATTCATCTTCCTTCTTCACAGCAATGGGGTTTTCTCTTTGTGATGCGTTTTCTTACAGAAAAATAAAAATGTGCTTTCTAAGCTCTGTTCCGTACCTTTCTCACATACTCGCACAGAAAATTCTTCCATTACTAAAATACAGCTATTACCTTTGGCTGCTTTATAGACTAATATATAAAACAACATCTTTTTTTCCTAATAAGCGATATTCAGTTAGATCTGGAATTTAAATCAGTTTGTTCAATAAGCAAAGAAAATAACTAAACTCCTTCTTGTGGATTTGTTTTGTGTCTTACATCATCTACATCTTCCTATCCTCTTCTCTCTAGGTGGACCCGATTCAGAAAGGACGGTGCTAGAATAGAACTGCAGATGTGCCTGGTGCCAGCAGGTAGAATGGCTGCAAGGCAAAACAGATTAAGGTGCTTCTTGCCCTTTTATTTTCTGGGCATTCTTTCATTACTAGGGTCTGCTTCCATTATCTGTTCATCCTGATACTTGTAGAAACCTCACAACTTGGACACTCACATCTGTATTCCATTTTGGAGAGTTTTCACTGAAAACTGGGTGAAAAAAAAAAATAAATCCCACCTTGCAGAGAGGATGTTTCTTAATTTTGTATTATCGTGATTTCATTGTAGCTGATGTTACAAAAATTGCTTAAACTGACATTAGAACTGCTCATTCAGGTGAACATATATTTCATTGGCGAGCCATCTGAGTGGCTAGGTTTGCTGATGGTGTGAACTTATTTGGGATAATAAGGGAAACTATAAAGAATTGCAGAGGGATTTCAGGAGCTGGAGGTGAATACCATACACAGAAGCCATGACCATGTGTGCTTAGTGGTTTTGGCAAGTGTCTGGAGTCTAGGAAAAATGTGGGGTATGCTTTGGGATCACTTATGTTACTGCCTGGGCATTTGCTTTTGGCCACTGTTGGAAGTGATAGTCTGAGCTGATTGGACCCGTTTCTGAGGCAGTGCAGTACTCTTACATTTCTACAAGTTTCTGAAAAGACAATGCGTTAAAAAAGCCAGAAAATCTGTTTCAAGCATGATGAAGAACTAAGGAAAGGAAAAGCATGAAAGGAAAGAAAAACAAACTACCTATGCATAAATTATATTTGGGAAGAAACAACTTTTATAAAATATGGAGAATTTATGATGCAGTTCCTATTTTATATGAAATAAAATGTGTAAGCCTGTATTTCTTATTAGGAACTCTTCAGCTGTCTCACTTCAGTGGACTATGCTCTAGTTTATAAAGGAAGATGTTAGCATCTTTGGGAGAATCAACTATTTTCAGGTCATTGGGCAGGAAAATCTTTAGTTTGGCTGGATGTACAAAGTGAACTTCAGCACAAATTCCACAAGATGAGATTAAAATCATATATTTACAATTACTGTCTTTTAGAAGCTTTTTGAGAAACAAAATCTGTTACAAAAAGTGATTTGTTTTGCCTGGAAAGAGATGGTTGTTAATGTTTGTTGACTTATCATGGTAACCATCTAAAATATAAACACAGTTCCCTGTCACCAGAGTGTCTGAGGAATTGCTGGTTAACTACTTGGAGGGAAAAGTCAGTGTGTTTTAGATCTCACCTGTCAGAATTGTCATGTACTTTTGCGGTTACAGAAGTAGATAGTATTGATCTTTATTGATTTCATTGGGATGTATTGAAACTAAACTCTGAGACTGGCTTCTGCAGGTAACCCTAAGGTTGTTATGGTTTTGGCAAGTACTTCCTCATCAGCTTTGTTCAGGGTTGTTGAGCGTCTCACTGTTTTCATTAATTCATGGGCAATTTGCTTTAAAAGCAAATGGTTTTTGTAGAAAGGAACTCGTAGTCTTCAGCTCCTCTGTGTGTAATTGGTACATTGTTTGATGAACTTATTGGTGAAAATAAGAAATATACCATCTCGAATTAGGGTTTTTCTTCTATACAGTACTCCTTGGGATTGTTTGGTAGCTACGGCCAAATTAGCCTTTCTGAGGCAGCAATCATATCACTCGGACTCTTTTTATTCTATTTACCTCTAATACTTTCGTCTGCCTGATTTTAAACTACAGGTTTTGAAACTAAAAAACTGTCTAGTGAAGTCATGCTCGTTGCCAGTAAAAAGTACTAAACCTACCCTTAAACGTATTTTACCATAATGTAATCTATGTTTCCTCTTAGTCTCTAGTTTTGTCACAATTACAGTTTATGCCAATAGGATTTGGATGGAGAAAACGAAAGATTTTAACTCATTGCTGTATTTTTCTTACAGCTAGGCATTGCGATGTTGTGGTTGAAAGCTTGATAAACTTAATGTGATATTTCTATTATTTTGAATGTCTGAAATTTGCTACTGAACTTAAATTTTGATACCATAGCAATGGATGTTCTATGAGTACCTAAAAGATTTATAGGACTTTCAGAGGTATCCTCATTATTTACAGTGGAGAACAGGATGCAGAATTTGATGTCCTTCTTCTATATGGTCTTACTTTTGCCTTATTGATGTACTGTATGGAATGCTGTGGTATTTGAAATCTTGATTTCCTGTGGCTTATGTGACTTTTTGGAAGCAAATAGCAAAATGAATGGACACAAAGTACAACAGTCTTTCTGTGAAGAATGTCTGGGAAGAACATCATCTTTCTATTAAGAAAATCAACAGTGGCAGCAAAATACTAATGAAAATGAAGTACTTATAAGGCATTTTTAGTTATCAGATTTTTTTTTTTTTTAACAAGGACTCCACTCTTTCTCAAAGACAAAAATAACACAACAGAAATCCGAGTAAAAACATGTCATCCCATCCTGTGTTATAACTTATTCTTTGGAAAAAAACCACACAAATCTGTTTTGAGTGTGTTCAAAACTCAGACTATTTTTTTCAAAGTACTCTAATTCTTTAAAAAAAAGTTAGAACTGATGAAACAATATGGTTAAGCATCTTCTATGTGGAAAGGAAAAAAAAAAGGAAAAAAAAAAAAAGTCTCAAACAAAATTTTGGAATTTTTTGGAAGTTCCAGTACATTACGTGTGCTGGAATGTGCCTGAATGACATAGAAATCACTTTTTACATGTAATCTGATTTTTAAAGAGAGAGAGAGAGAGAATAGAGAAAGAATAAATAGACTGTGTTTGTTAAATGAGATAAATAAAACAGTTTCTAGTGTTCCACTAGGGTAAAACAATCAACTGATAAGAGTTGCAGTACTGGATCACAGTTTTGGAGGCTTGCAGGATTTGTTACGAACACAACTATGCTGTTTTGTATAAAGCACAGTTATGAAGTTACATGGTTCTGTTGGTAGTGTGAAATAACAATCATGAATAATAAGGATGGAGGGATAAAGTTGTGACCACAGAAGAGTATTGTGCTTTAACAAAAGCATCTTTCTTTTGTTCTATTAAATTATCCTAATTGTTTTATTAAGGGATTTTGAAATAGAATGTAGTAAAAGAATGGTAACCTGTCTTTTAGGCCTTCACCAGCCTTGACATCATTCTCGTCTCCAATGATTTAATTGTTAAGTGACAGCAAGCATTGGATGTTTATGCTCTTCTCCTTCAATAGTTGCCTATTTCAGAGGGCAGAGGGAAAAGTAGGCTAGTATCAGTGAGCACTTGCGGGAGTGCATAGTGGTGCTTACCATTCAAACACTGTGTTAAAACAGTTTTCTTCGCACACTGCCTGACCCCCTTAATGCAGTTAGAAGTCCGTCAGCCTGTCCATAGCAGAAGGAGCGAGGCTTTGCTGCTGCGCTCATGGGGATATTTCTGAGCATGTGGGCCATGTGCTGAACTCTTCAGGCCTGGTTACCAGGCAAGGAAATAAAGTCAGCATTTGGGATGGGTACTCTGGAGTTTCTTCAAAGTACAATGACTAAAACATTCTTTCTGGGCCTTTGAAAGCAGAAAAAGTCCATTGGCATAGAAACCTATAGACCAATTGGTTGAATTAGCAAAGTTATAATCCACTTAGAGTTTGAGGAGCTGTTTTATTTTGACAGTACAAATATTCTTGTCTCTTAAGCACAAGCATTTGTACCTGTTTCATCTACAGAAAAGGTGTGGGATAAAGAGGCGTTTCAAATGAAGGTGTTGTGCTGAAGTCTATAAAGACCGAAAACTATGATTTCTCTTTCCATTTGTATTTCTAATTCCTATTCTAATGAAACAAAACAAGAATGATATGGTTCTTCAGACATCTACCTAAAGTTTATGAAGTGATTATCCCTCCATATATAGCATGTTCTGGCTTGCCTTTTGGAAGCTTTTTTAGTATGTGAAGGTTAGCCTTTAGGTCATAGCTTTTCTAGGTTTGGCATAAGCCTTTAATCTCTCTTTAATGATTTTTTGTGTGTAACTTATAATTATTACTAATAAAGCTACCACATAGCAAAGTACAGTACATCCTTGTAGTATCAGAATTCTTTATCATATTTGTTTATATCTTATTAGCAGAAAAAATACTGCCTGTGTCATCTTATTTCCCCAAAAAAGGACCTTCCTAGACACTATGATAACACAGAGCAAGAGTACTGTAGAAAAGGAATATTCAGATTTGTCTAACAGCATCTTGGTCCGGGAAGCAGTGTTAATTTTGAGGGAAAAGGTTGCTAAATTTTTTTCCTCTTTTTTTTTTTTTTTTTTTTTTTTTTACCTGTGGTTAAGTTTACTTAA